>CAUYQV010131696.1:0-13529 GCA_963574575.1 Galagoides demidoff
CACCTGTGGTCCCAGCTACTTAGGAGGCGGAGGCAGGAGACTCGCTTGAGCCCAGGAGTTGGAAGTTGCTATGAGCTGTGATGCCATGGCACTCTACCCAGGGGGATAGCTTGAGGCTCCGTCTCAAAAAAAAAAAAAAAAAAACTGGTAGTGTCAGTCCCCCAGCTTTGCTTTTCTTTTCAAAGTTGTTTTGGCTATTCTGGGTCTTTTGCATTTCCGTGTGAATTTTAGAATCAGTTTATGAAATTCTGCAATGAAGCTTTTGGAATTTTTATTGGAATTGTGTTGAATCTTTATTTGGGGATAATTAATAGCTTAACAATGTTGAAGTTTTTGGTCATGAATGACATAAATCTCTACATTTATTATGGATATCTTTAATTCCTTTTAGAAGTGTTTGATAGTTTTCAGTGTTTAATTCTTGTATATCTTTTGTCCAATTTATAACTAATTATTCATACTTATGATAAGCTATATTTTTAAAATTTTTATATTTCAGTATTAAATTTTAATATGTGTTCTCTTTATTAGTACATATTATAGAAATACCAATTAAAATTTCTATAAATTGATCTTATATTCTTTAAATTTGCTAAATTCTTACATTAGTTCTAAGTACCTTTTTTGTAGATTTTATTGGATTTTCAGCAGAGACAATCTTGTCATCTGTGAGTAGACATTTTACTTTTCCCACCCTAATCTAGATTTTTAAGTTCTTGTTTTATTGTACTGTTTAGTACATCCCGTGCAATGCTAAATAGAAATGGTGAGAGCAGATACCATTGTGATGTTGTTTTCTTCCTAGATTCCCTTTATCAAATTGAGAAAGTTTCCTTATTTTACATTCCTAGTTTTCTTACACTTTTTATCAGGAATATCTAATGGATTTTTTCTAATGCTTTTTCTTTATTTATTGAAATGATCATATGATTTTTCCTTTTTAGTTTGTTAACATGGTGAATCATGTTGATTCATTTTCAAGTGTTAAACCAACCTTCCATTCTTAGGATAAATTCTACTTCATTGTGATGTTTTATTATTTTTTTTACATATTGCTGTACTTGATTTGCTAAAATTTTATTTCATTTTATGTATTTATTTTTTTGAGACAGAGTCGCCCTTATTAGAGTGTGGTGGCATCAGAGCTCACTATGTCGCCCTTATTAGAGTGTGGTGGCATCATAGCTCACAGCAACCTCAAAGTCTTGGGCTTAAGCAAGTCTCTTGCCTCAGCTTCCCAAGTAGCTGAGACAATAGGTGCCCACCACAATGCCCAACTATTTTTTTTTTTTGTTGTTGTTGTAGTCGTTGTTTGGTAGGCCTCGGCTGGGTTTAAACCCGCCAGCCCCAGTGTAGGGGGCTAGTGTCCTAGGCACTGAGCCTTATTTGCTAACATTTTTTTTTTAATTTAAATTTAAATTTTATCTATCTATTTATTTATTTATTTAATGGAGACAGAGTCTCACTTTGTGTCCTTTAGTAGAGTACATAGCTCACAGCAACCTCTGCCAACCTCTGGGTCCCTGGGTTTAAGTGATTCTCTAGCCTCAGCCTCCCAAGTAGCTGGGATTATAGGCGCCTGCCAGAACGCCCAGCAATTTTTGGTAGAGATGGGATCTCACTCTGGCTCTCACTCTGGCTCATGCTGGTCTTGAACCTCTGAGCACAGGTGATCCACCTGCCTCAGCCTCCCACAGCGCTAGGACAATAGGCGTGAGCCACCACGTCCAGCCTATTTGCTAAAATTTTAAAGATTTTTTTTTTGTCTATGATTATGATAGTTATTGGCATGCAATTTTTTGGTTATGTCTTTGCGGGGTTTTGGCATTAGGGTAATGATGACATAAAATAGGCTAGGAAATGTAGTAGGACTTACATAAGTTACAGTGGTGGTCACCCAAAGAACTGTAACAAACTGGTCAATGTACGGAGGTTGTCAACATAAAGAACTTGGCTTCCTGTATTGATATGTACATGTGGTGCATGTCTAGTCTGTGAAAATTAGGTCAGCTTAAGGAGGTGGTCAACTGTGGAGATCCTACTGTATTTTTCTTTTCAGCATTCTGAAAGTTTAATATAGATTTTCATTCTGATGTTTATTACTTTATTCTGCTTTTTTAGGTTGTATTAGCATTTCTAGATTGTTTTTTTTTTTTTTAGACAGAGCCTCAAGCTATTCCCCTGGGTAGAGTGCTATGGCATCACAGCTCACAGCAATCTCCAACTCCTGGGCTCAAGCGAGTCTCCTGCCTCAGCCCCCCAAGTAGCTGGGACTACAGGCTCCCACCACAACGCCTGGCCATTTTTTGGTTGCAACCATCATTGTTGTTTGGCGGGCCCGGGCTGGGGATTCGAACCCGCTACCTTAGGTGTATGTGGCTGGCGCCTTAGCCGCTTGAGCCACAGGCGCCGAGCCAGCATTTCTAGATTGTTAAGGTGGAAACTGAAGTCTTATTTTAGACCTTATTTATTTATTTATTTATTTATAAGACAAAGTCTCACTCTGATGCCCAGGCTAGAGTGCTATGTTGTCAGCCTAGCTCACAGCAACCTCAAAGTCTTGGGTTCAAGTGATCTTCCTGCCTTGACCTCTCAAAGTAGCTGGGACTACAGGTGCCTACCTCAATAACCAGCTGATTTTTTCTATTTTTAGTAAAGATAGGGTCTTACTCTTTTTTTTTGTTTTGAGACAGAACCTCAAGCTGTCCCCCTGGGTAGAATACCATGGCATCACAGCTCACAGCAACCTCCAACTCCTGGGCTCAAGAGAGTCTCCTGCCTCAGCCTCCCAAGTAGCTGGGACCACAGGCGCCCACCACAACTCCCGGCTATTTTTTGGTTGCAGCCTTCATTGTTGTTCAGCGGGCCTGGGCTGGATTCGAACCCACCATCTTAGGTGTATGTGGCTGGTGCCTTAACCACTTGAGCCACAGGCGCCGAGCCCAGGGTCTTACTCTTGATCAGGCTGGTCTCAAACTCCTGAGCTCAAGGGATCCTCCCATCTCAGCCTTCTAGAATAACAGACATGAGCTACTGTGCCCAGCATAGACCTTCTTTTTAATAGGAATGTGTGGTGTTATAAATTTCCTTCTTAAGTTGTTTTGGCAACATTCCACAAATGATGTGTTCATTTTCATTCAGTTCAAAGCATTTTCTAATCTCCCTTTTGATTTCTTTGACCTGTAAGTTACTTAGATGTGTTTTATTTAGTTTCCTAGTATTTGGTTTTGCAGGTATTTTTCTTTTATTGTTTCCTATTGTTTTGGGCCTTATTTTATCTCCCATATTTCGACTGAGTTTTTTTAATGTGGAACACAGGCATAATAACTGTTTAATGCCATTGTCTCCTAATTCTAACATTCTCTGTTGGTTTTAGCTCGATGACCTCTTTGTGAGTCATATTTTCTCACTTCTTTGCATGTCTGGTAAATTTGCTTGGATTCCAAACACTGAATTTTAACTTGTTAGTTACTGGATATTTCTTTTTCTTTGTTCTGTGTTACAGTTAAGTTATTAATACAATTTGATTGTTTCCTTAAGATTTGTCAAGTGGGACCAGAGCAGTTTACCATCTAGGATAGTTATTCTCTAAGACCCTTTGAAATACTCTACCTAGTGCCCTGTTAATTGTGGAGTTTTCATTCTGTTTGGTGGTTGTTATCTTCTATTTGAGTGCCAGTTACCGTTCATGCTAATCCTCTCAATAATTTCTAGATGTACTTGCTGGTCATTACTCCACTGAGTAGTTAAGAGGTACCCACAGAGCTTAAGGTGCTCCCAAGGTGCAGTTCCTTCTTCTCCAGTTCTCTGCCGCAGTCTACTTAGACTCTGAGCTCTATATCCTCAACTAAGATAGGTTCCTAGGCTCTACCTAGGTCCTTCCTTCCTTCCTGAGCTATTCCCTAGAAATGTTTTCAAGGCAGTAAGCCACAGCACTCACACAGCTTACTTCACTTGTTTCCTGTCTCTCAGAGATTGCTCTCCTTCATTGCCTGAGGTATAGTGTCTTTAAAACTATTATTTCCCAGCCTGAGCCAGAGCGAGACCCTGGCTATTGTTAGAGATGGGATTGTGGTGGGTACCTGTAGTCCCAGCTACTCGGTGGCTGAGGCAAGAGAATCGCTTGAGCCCAAGAGTTTGAGGTTGTTGTGAGCTGTGACTCCACAGCACTCTACTGAGGGCGACAAAGTGAGACTCTGTCTCCAAAACAAAACAAAACAAAACAAAACAAAGAAAGTCTATTGTTTCTTTCTTTTTTTTGGCAGTTTTTGGCCAGGGCTGGGTTTGAACCTGCCACCTCCTCCATATGGGGCCGGCACCCTACTCTTTTGAGCCACAGGTGCTGCCCTGTTTTCTATATTTTTTATTTTATTTTATTTTATTTTAATTTTTTTTTGAGACGGAGCCTCAAGCTATCCCCGTGGGTAGAGTGCTATGGCATCACAGCTCATAGCAACCTCCAACTCCTGGGCTCAGGCCAGTCTCCTGCCTCCGCCTCCCAAGTAGCTGGGACCACAGGCGCTCGCCACAACGCCTGGCCATTTTTTTGTTGCAGCCCTCATTGTTGTTTGGCGGGCCCAGGCTGGGGATTCGAACCCGCCACCTTAGGTGTATGTGGCTGGCGCCTTAGCGATTGAGCCACAGGCGCCGAGCCCTGTTTTCTATATTTTTTAATGTGCTTGAAATGTTTCAGGATAAACAGATACACCAAATATAGGTGTATTTGTCAAAGGTAAGGTACTGATTGAATTCTTCTAGACTTGAATTAAATTTTACCTTCTTTTCTTCAACCATTTGAAAAAGACCATATTTTTATCTATAAAACAAAAAGGTTTACTATGTTTTATGATTATGTGAATAGAATGATGCAGTGCTTATTGTGGTTCTGAGGTCTGAAGTCAGCATCACTATCTTGTTTCATATTAGCTTCCAAATAGCATTAGGTGGTCATTTTTTAAATTTAAAACCAGTTCACCTATCAGCTTTGATTTGATCTTGTGACCTCAGAGAAGAAACATTCCAGGAGGAGAATAAAGAAACATTTTATCTCCTGAGACTTTATAAAACAAAATCAGGATCCAAATATTTAAAAAATTTTAATATGTAAAACCCTTCTACAATGGACTCTTTTTAAAAAAGAAAGTACTGTTCTTTAGCCTAGTTAATGAATAAATTTGAGTACTATTTTATTATAAATAATTGATTTCCAAGATTTCCTGGGGTAGGAAGACTATGTTCTAGCTGAATAAATAAAAGGAAATGATAAGGTCATGAATTCTGTTGGTGGAAGTAATAATGGAAAAAAAGCTACAAGTTTGGGGTTGATTGTGAGCATAAAGTGATTTTGCAGTTAAGATGAAGGAGTTTGCTAGTGCTAGTTTCTTAGAGAGCAAGTAAGATCATGTGACGACAGTGAGAATAGAAACATTTCCCTCTAGGTGGGATAAAAAAAGCCTCTGATAGTTGTTTGGGGGGCCATCATTAGACTTTGTGATTTTCACCTTTGGGACTATGAGGATAAGAAATAGCCTTGGAGAATTCTAGCTTGTGACTTTTCACTCATGCTTTCACTTTTTTCTGAATGTTCAATATGCAGTTGTTGATTAATTAAAAATGAGTGGGGGGGCTCGGTGCCCATAGCTCAGTGGTTAGGGTGCCTGCCACATATACTGGGGCTCGCAGGTTTTAATCCATTCTGGGCCAGCTAAACAACAATGACAACTACAACAACAAAAATAGCCAGGCATTGTGGCAGGCACTTATAGTCCCAACTACTTGAGAGGCTGAGGCAAGAGAATCACTGAAGCCCAAGAGTTTGAGGTTGGTGTGAGCTATGACGTTATGGCACTCTACTGAGGGCAACAAAGTGAGATTCTCTCTCAAAGAATAAAAAGAAAAATGAGTGGGAGTTGGTACATGGTGGCTCAGGCCTATAATCCTAACACTTTTAGAGACTGAAGTGGGAAGGTTGCTTGAGGGCAGGAGTTTGAGACCTGCCTGGGCAACATAGCAAGACCTTGTCTTTAATAAAAAGAAGACTTGGAATAGAACTTTTTCTTTTCTTTCTTTTTTTTTTTTGGCCAGGGCTGCGTTCGAACTCACCACCTCTGGCATATGGGGCCGGCACCCTACTCCTTGAGCCACAGGTGCCACCCCTTTTTCATTTTTTTTAAAAATTTTTCATTTTTTGAAACAGAGTCTCACTATGTCACCCTCAGTAGAGTGCTGTGGCATCACAACTCACAGCAACCTTAAACTCTTGGGCTTAAGCAATTCTCTTGCCTCAGCCTCTTAAGTGGCTGGCAATAAGGCACCCCCCGAATGCCCGGTGAGGAATAGAACTTTTTAAAAAAGAATTTTATTTTCAGCTGGACTTGGTAGCTTATACCTATAATCTTAGCATTCTGGGAGGCTAAGGTAAAAGGATTGCTTGAACTCAGGAGTTTGAGACCAGCCTGCACAAGAGTGAGACCCCATTTCTACTAAAAATAGAAAAATTAGCTGGGTGTTGTGGCATGTATCTGTAGTCCTAGCTACTCAGGAGGTAGGAGGTTGAAGCAGGAGGGTCACTTGAACCCAGGAGTTTGAGGTTGAGGTTGTTGTGAGCTAGGCTAATGCCCTTGAACTCTAGCCTGGGCAGCATTGGAGTAAGAATCTGTCTGAAAAAAAGGACTTCATTTTCAAATTAGGAAAGTTTATCAAGATACAGAAAATTGGCAGTGCCCTTAGCTCTGTGGGTAGGGTGCCAGCCACATACATTGAGGCTGGTGATTTTGAACATGGCCTGGGCCAGCTAACCAACGACAACTGCAACAAAAACATAGCCAGGCATTGTGGTGGGCACCTGTAGTCCCAGCTACATGGGAGGCTGAGGCAAGAGAATTGCTTAAGCCCAAGAGTTTGAGGTTGCTGTGAGCTGTGATATCACAACCTTTACCAAGGGTGACATAGTGAGACTTTGTCTCAAAAAAAAAAAAAAAAAAGGGTATAGAAAAGCCAAATCAGTAGTTTCTGGAGATTTATTTTTTGCAAACTGGAATAGTCCAGTTTTTATTGTGCCAATTTATAAAATTAAAGCCTTAGGAAGGTGAGCAAATTTCAGATTTCTGTAACAGAAATTTTTTTTTCTTTTGATACAGGCTGTCATTCTGTCACCCAGTCTGGAGTGCAGTAGCCTCAAGCTATACTCCCACCCCTCCTCAAATGTTAGGATTACAGGTGTGAGCTTCCATGTCCAGCCTTACAATATTTTTATAAAGATAAAATCCAGTTAAAATGCCTTGGAGTGTAAAAAAATTAGAAGATATGATACAGAAGAGTCCTAGGCTACTCTGGGGTTAATGAGGTTGGTACAGCCAGGTGTAGTTGTTAGCATGTACATAGTGTATGTATGTATCAGCTGGGCTACAGTCTTTTTTTCCTCTTCCATCTGTGGCCTCCCTGATGTGCTATGTAAACCTCTTAATGTACAGATGTATTCATGGCTAGTACCAGCAATAGTTAGGGGTGTATTTTTTTCTTCCTCTACTATCTGAGGCCTCCCAAAATCATTCTACAAGAGTTCACCCAGTTTATTGAACTGATTTAAACTTTAAGTTTTTGTTAGAAGAACTGGACAAGGGTCAAAACATAGAGATTCCTGATGGAGAATCCACCAAGCAAGAAAAGGAGCAACTCTCTGTCTTGAGATAGCCAGCTTCTCCTATCCAGATCAGAAGGATTATTTTATCAGAGTCTTCTCATGGATTGAGGACTTTGAGTTTTGGCAAGTTTTAATGAAAAGGAGAAAAGATCACAAAAGAAAGAACTTAGGTGCTTGGACTTAGTGCCAAATAAGTTCCCTCCAGAGGGAACTGTTCTTTCTGATCTTGTAGAATATATATGATTAAAGTTCTTTATGTCCTCCTTAGAGTTCCAAGCAGTAATCCTCTATTCTCTCTTAAACTAGGACCACCTCCTCACTTCCTACCCCCACCAAAATTTTAGGTTTACGAAACCAACTAGTTTTAGATCACAGTATCCTTCTTGAGGGTGAGAATGAAAGAATTGAAGCTACACAATATAAACTGTAATGATAATATGAGGTGATATAGTGACAGACATAATCAGAACTCTGTTTTAGAGTAGTATTTCTCAAACCTTGGTCTTGAGACCCCTTTATACTCATAAAAATCGAGAAACCTGAAGGGTTTTTTCTATGTGGGTCATATCTGTCAGCATTTACTGTATTAGAAATTAAGCCTGAGAACTTAAAAATATTTATGGATTGATTGATTTAAAATAATTATAAACATACATACTATGTTATTTAAAACTGAGAAATTTTAAAACATTTATTAAATGTTAATAAGCCTATTATATTTTAACATTAATAACATTTTCATGGAAAGTATCTAATTTTCAAGACAAAACAAACTGAGTGTGGTGGTTCATACCTGTAATCCTAGCACTCTGGGAGGCTGAGGCATGCTTGAGGTCAGGAGTTTGAGACAAGCCCAAACAAGGGCAAGACCCCCATCTCTACAGAAAATAGAAAAATTAGCTATACATCGTGTCATGCCTCTGAAGCCCAGGAGTTTGAGGTTGCAGCTAGCTATGGTCTGGTCCAGTCTAGTCTGGGCAACAGAATGAGACCCTGCCTCCAAGAGGAAATAAATAACAAGCCAAAAATAACCCATCAAGAAGACATTTAATGAGAACAAAGGTATTGTATATTTTTGTAAATCTCTTTGATACCTGACTTCATAAAAAAAATCTGGATTCTCATTTCTGCTTTTGCATTCAATCTGGTACATTATAGCATAGCATATATCCTCTGGAAAACTCTATGCTTATGAGATAATGAGAGTAAAAAGGGCAAATATCATTTTAATTATTTATTTACTTTTATAAAGATGAGGTCCCCTTATGTTGCTCAGGCTGTCTTGAACTCATGGCTCAAGGAATCCTCCTACCTCAGTTTCTCAAAGTGCTGGGATTATAGGTGAGAGCCACTATGCTCAGCCCAAATACCTCAAGCACTCCCTGAAAGGATACCTCAAGGAATTTCTGGACCACAAACTTCATTGTTCCCAAACTGTACTATGTGTGGGAAAAGAGTTATCTCCCTTAGGTATAGCAAATTTTTCCATGTGTTTAATCAGTACTGGCTGTTAAACTTAATTAAGCAGTATAACATCCAGACTCCAGAATTAAAGTGGGCGTTGCAGCTGAAACCTCCAACCATCAAACTGGGAGTTAGTCCCAGTTCATGTGCTTTTTTTAAAGTAGTAGCTGTTCCCAAAGTGTTTTTGTAGGCCTTTGCTAACCAGTTGGAGAGGAAAATAGAGCCATGTCCTTGGGAAAGAATTAAAGAATTTTAGAGATAACAGTGATCTTTAAAGACAATCGAAGGGTCAGGCAGGGTGGCTTGAGCCTGTAATCCTAGCATTCTGAGAGACCAAGGCCAGTGGATTGCTTGAGCTCACAAGTTCGAGAGCATCCTAAGCAAAAACTGCCTGGGTGTTGTGGCAGGTGCCTGTATTCCCAGCTACTTGGGAGGCTGAGGCAGGAGGATCATTAGAGCCCAAGAGTTTGAGGTTGCTGTGGGCTATGATGCCACAGCACTCTACTGGGTGCAACAAAGTGAAACTGTGTCTCAAAAAAAAAATAAAAAATAAATAAGTAAATAAAATAAAAAAGATAATCAAGTCATAGAAATTTAGACGTTTAGGTTTGAAAAGTACCTGAAGGCCATCTAATCCAACTCTTAAGTTTTCTAATAATTGTAACTGATAATACACAGGTTGGGTGCCCTATGTAGCACCCCCCATCACCATCATTTTGGTCTTATTTGTTTCTTTTAAAACATTTTAATGATAGAAAATGTCAAACCATGTACACCATTTTCCCCTTCAACAATTGGGAATTCATAGCCTCTTATCCACTTTACCCAGCTCCTTGGATTATTTGATGCAAATTCAAGAATTTTATAATTTCATCTGTAATCACTGTATTTCTCTGAAAGATAAAGACTTTAAATAAATAATCTCAATTCCATTATCACACTAAAAAAACAGTAATTCTTTAATAGCATCAAAGACGTTTCCCTAATCGTGTTATTTTTATTTTTATTTTATTTATTTATTTATTTATTTATTTATTTATTTATTTATTTATTTATTTATTTTGAGACAGAGCCTCAAGCTATCCCCCTGGGTAGAGTGCCTGGCATCACAGCTCACAGCATCCTCCAACTCCTGGGCTCAAGCGAGTCTCCTGCCTCCGCCTCCCAAGTAGCTGGGACCACAGGCACCCCCCACAATGCCCGGCCATTTTTTGGTTGTAGCCATCATTGTTGTTTGGTGGGCCCAGGCTGGGAATTCGAACCCGCCACCTTAGGTGTACGTGGCTGGCGCCTTAGCCGATTGAGCCACAGGTGTCGAGCCAATCGTGTTATTTTTAAATGTATATATAATTTTGATCAGGCACAGCAGCTCACACCTGTAATCCTAGCTCTCTTGGATGCTGAGGCAGGTAGACTGTTTGACTTCAGGAGTTCAAGACCAGCCTAGCAAGAGCAAGACCCCATTTCTACTAAAAATGGAAAAATTAGCTGGGCTTTGTGGTGGGTGCCTATTGTCCCAGCTACTGGGGGGCTGAAGTAAGATCACTTGAACCCAGGAGTTTGAGGTTGCTATGAGCTATGACGCCATGTCACTCAACCCCAGGGTGACAGAGTGACACTCTGTTAAAAAAAAAAAAAAAAAATATATATATACACACACACACACACACACACACACACACACATACATATATGCTTGAATCAGGATGGGAATATATTTCTGTAGTTGGTTGATTTGTATTTTAGTACTCTTCCTCCCTCTTTCTCTCCTCACTTTTCTCTTGCAATTTTTTGTTGAAATCAAATCATTTATCTTGCAGGGTTTCCCTGAGTCTGAATTTTGCTTATTACATCTCTATAATATGTTCCTTTGTCTTCTACATTTCCCGTAAATTGGTACTGACATAGAAGTTTGCTCAGACTTCTTCATGAGTGATGTTCAGTTCTTTTATCAGGAGATCCTTAATGTTTGCTTGTCTTTGTGTGTGTGTGTGTGTGTGTGTGTGTGATGTCAATAGCTGTTGATGATTTTTGCATAGATCTATTAAATCATTAAAGGTTGTGAGATTCTAATTCTGTCATTTTTCTTCATTTGTTAACTGGAATACTATAAAGAGAAATGCCCCCTCCACCATCTACCATTTGATTACCCAGTGATGTTGTACATACAGGAAAGTCAGGATGAATGTTTTATTCTTTTCTGTTATTTACCAATTTTCAAAATAATGAATTGGTTCACTAGCATTCGCCAATGGTGACCAATTAGGCATTGATAGAGGGGCAAGTTTTCGGCATCATTGTCAACTCCAGGATTTAAACATTTTTGAATATGATTCAATCTATTGCCGTTGTTATTATGGTTTATTTCCTTTCTAGTACTTTTACATATTCATTTCTTCTAATAGAATAAACTTGAAGATTGGGACATGTCTCATTACCTTTGTGTTCTGGTGCCTACTGCATGGCTTTCAATAAATGTCGAATGAATTGATAGTCTGAGCAATCTTTTAAGATAAGAGTTCATTTTGGAGGCTTAACAGAGGAGCAGTGTTAAATATGGTTTTCCTGCATAATCTGATAAAAGGTGATGTAACAGTGAAAAGTATTCTGAGTGAAAGTTGAAAAAAAAGTTGAAAGTTATTTAACTGCTATTTGTTGACAGACATGGAGTTGTTTACACCATTGTATCCATTAGATACACCATTGTTTCCAGTAGGTCTTTTCTTTGTACAAATGCATTTTGTCCTAAGAGTAAGCCAGAGTCCTTATTTTTACTTTTCCTACTGTAACATAAATTACATTTAGAAGCCTCCTTTTCCCTCCCTTGGGTTCTTTTCTCTTTTAATATAAATGGCAAAGAGCATTCATTTTTATGACAGACATGTTGCCCATGAGTATATCCATTTATTTTACATCCCCCCTGCCCCCTAAATCTTGCAAGGAAGTAAAGCAATACTAATTTTAAGTGCCCACAGTATGCTGGGCATTGTTCTGAATAGTTTTACAAGGATTATACAGAACAATTATTCTTACCACAAACCCTATAAAGTTGGTAGTGTTTTTATCATCATGTCCATTTAGATGGAGGCTCAGACATTAAGTAACTTGACCCTGGTCACACCACCCGTGAATGCTAGCACCAAGATTCAAATCATGCATTCTTTCTGCAGAACTGTTTTTAAGTTAACTTTAGTGACTACCCCAACATTCAGACATCAAGTAACTTGCCCCTGGTCACATGATGTGTGAATGCTAGCACCAGGATTCAAATCATGCATTCTTTCTCCAGAGCTGTTTTTAAGTTAACTTTAGTGACTACCCCAAAATGTTTTTAGGGTGAGGTGGTGTCCATAAAAGAATTGTGAATAATAAAAGTAGTCATGTGAGTAATAAAAGTTAGTGTCACAGAATTTATCATTTTATTTATGTATTTGTTATATTTTAAATAGAAACAGGGTCTGACTCTGTTACCCAGGCTGGATAGAGTACTATGGCACAATTGGTTGTAGTGGCCCACACAATCATGCCAGCTAATTTTTTATTTTATTGTAGAGACAGGATCTGACTGTGTGTTTCCTAGGCTGGCTGTTCTCAAGCTCTTGGCCTCTAAGTGCTGGGATTATAGGTATAAGCCACTGTACCTGGTCAAAAATCTGTCATTTTATAATGACTAATGAATGTGGCTAAATAAACCAGTTATTTTTTAATGGAACTTTATTCTCAGAAATAGGACTCATTTTTCCCAAGTTATCATTTCATAGGTAGTATTAAGACAAATAAGTATCAAATATTGAACAATAAGTTCTTACTATCCTTTGCCTTATTGTAAAAAAATTAGAATTCATAGAATTTGCAAATCTCTGGGGGTTTTTTTGAGACAAGAGTCTCACTATGTTGCCCTCCATAGAGTGCTGTGGCATCACAGCTCACAGCAACCTCAAACTCTTGGGATTAAGTGATTCTCTTGCTTCAGCCTCCCAATTAGCTGGGACTACAGGCACCCGCCACAATGCCTGGCTATTTTTTGGTTGTAGTTGTTGTTGTTGTTTGGCAGGCCCTGGCTGGGTTTAAACCCACCAACCCTGGTGTATGTGGCTGGCACCCTAGTCACAGAACTATAGGCGCTGACTCAGAATTTGCAAATCTTAATTAAACACTTCTTTTCTTTTTTGAAGTTTTTGGCCAGAGCTGAGTTTGAACCCGCCACCTCCGGCATATGGGGCTGGCGCTCTACTCCTTTGAGCCACAGGGGCCGCTCTTAATTAAACATTTTTTTTTTTTTTTTTTGAGATAGAGTCTCAAGCTGTCACCCTGGGTAGAGTGCTATGGCATCACAGCTCACAGCAACCTCAAACTCTTGGGCTTAAGTGATTCTCTTTCCTCAGCCTCTCAAGTAGCTGGGACTACAGGCGCCTGCCGCAGT
>CAUYQV010131699.1:0-48825 GCA_963574575.1 Galagoides demidoff
ATGTTTTGATACAATGACTAAGCAAATGACATGAAATTTATGTTAACCAGCTTGATGAAAGTATTTCAAATTGTATATGAAAACAGTACAATGTACCCCATGTTTACATTAATGTATACAGCTATCAATTAATAAAAAAAAGAAGAAAATTATGTTTTAAAAAATAAAATGGTATTAATATTTCTTTCTATGTAGAAAGTTGTGAATTCTTAACACATAGTAGGTCCTAGTCAATGTTTTCTTCTGTTCTTTCTCCTTATTTCCTTTACTTACATATACACATAAACAAACACTTCACTAAATCAACCCTTATTGAGGGCATTCCTGTATTCAAAATATCAAACCTTTGCTCCCGAGAAAAGAGTTCTCGACTGCTATGACTACTATAAACATTTTTATTATATATTGGGAGTAAGTGGAAGTCCCAGAAAAAAAAAATATGCTGTTTTGAACAGACTCTCCAAATTCTAAATCTCTTAAAAAATTTTACAAACAAGAGACTAGTAGTTAGTGAAAGACCTGAAATTTAACGTATTGGGAGATTCAATTTTTTTTTCATTTCTATTTAAAAATTTTCACAGCTGCTTTCACATGGTCGATGACTTTTAAGTTTTCTCTTGGACTTTGGTTCATTTTCTCTATTGTAAGAACCATATTCAATATGTCTTCGAGTCTTCCATCTGACATTCCAACTGAGGAATCAAGTCTTAATTAATCAGTAATGAATTGCATTCTTCAGCACACATTATTTTCCTTTTTTTCTACTACTTTTATTATTGACTTGTAATTGATCAAATATAAATTATTAGAGTTCTGGGACTGGAAAAATAGATTTTGAAATATTCATATAGATTTTTTCCCAAAATGATGTTTGATTTTGATGTTTGATATTAACAAACTCTCATGGGTTATCATCATTTAAGGATAAGATCAAATGATCTTAATTGATTTTTTTAAATGGATGAAGCTATTCTGGGGTGAATATTATGAACATTTGGCAATTTATTATTAAGAGTGAATAGTAAATTATTTTTTTCAATGCCCAGGATTTAATGAATCAATGTTACTTAGTACAAATCTAACTATAGGTTAGTTCTATATAAGCAAAGAAATGTGAAACATAAGACTAAATGGGTGAAATAACTAGGGAAAAAGTCAGATACTCAAAATCTTATATGTTAACCCCTCCCTTCAAAGTTTATATTACCATGTTTCAAGTAATACCCTATGATAATGGAGAAAATAAAGCAATCAAAGTGGATTTGTTTCAGTCAATTTGTCATAGGTGTTTTTAGTTGTAATAGTAAAAGACATTAGACTCTTACTGAATTAAAATAAAGCTTTCTCTTGTTAAATCAGTGAAAAATCATTAAGCAGGGTTTAAGAAGTGAACGAAAGCTGGTTTGCTTGTCCAGTTCTAAGTAGTGAAGAAGATAAATGTAAGAGTTTTTTTTAAACGTAAAACTTTATCAAATACCCTTCTTTGAGTAGAAATAATACAAATAAAACCCTGAACTCATGGTCATAATGGATCACACTGGTGTTAGTTATTCCCCAGCCAGAACTTTAGCGGTGTTATTTGCATTTAGCCTTTGCTATCAACTCTGCTTATATTCTTATCAGAGTTATTATGGGGCCTTCTGCAAAGAAAGGCGATATCTGTAATCCCAACCTTCTAGAACATAACAAAAGGGAAAATAATTCAGCACAAAGCTTCTTTGAGCTATTTAATTCATGTATTGACAAAAAGGGAGTGACACTGAGTACTCTGCACAGAACAAAAGCATTTTTATGCCATAAAATACAAATGTTGATTTAATCATTAATATAAATAACATTATTATAAATTCAAAAAAATCTTATCCTTTATATTTCTTATATACCTCATACAGCCTTATCACATGACATTTTAAACATAAACAAATTATTTTACATATAAAACAGCGAACAAAATAATTCATTCTAAATTAAACCAGAAATAAAAGTTAATTCTCTACCTTCTTGATAACTTTGTTTTTATTATATATGCCCACTCATTTGTCCAATTTGAGAAAATATATGAAGATTTTTATTAAAGTTTTCTAACAATACTGCTAACTAAATAAATAGATCTGAGTAGTTCATGAAATAACTAGATTCCCAGGCAATTTGGAATGATCACTCAAGTAGTACATGTAATATATTAATTACTAAACTGAAAATTATTAAAGGTGAAAATAATATATTTTATGTAGAACTTAAAATAAATACCAGCTTATAGAAAAGCTATGTATCATAAAGGCAGCATTATTATTTTCTCTTGATGATGGTCTACATTGTTTTTTTTTCTTAAATGTACTTTCTCAGTGTAATATTTTCATAAGAATTCCATAAAATGTCAAGGAATACCCTAGATCCCAGAAGATTTATAATTCCCATGACCATAAACATACAATAGTGAAAGAACCCTCCAACTTTGAAGACACCTTCACATTTTAAGTCACACCATCTTGTGCAAATCTAGAGTAGATAAGCCATGGGCTTCCTGGTTGATTAGCGGGACATGCCTCCTTTCTTTGTTCATAAACAAACACAATATAAAGGCAATAGCCCTGACATTTCTAGCATCACATACTTGGGATATCCCTCCATATTGTCCCGTGTCTCTTTTAACTTACCTTTGTGACCAAAGAAACAACCATATTCGCAACCTGAAATATGACGGAGATGGATAGTTCCTCTAAATACGTTTTCATCCTTTATACCTGATTCCTCTTTCCTGTAATGCATTATTCGATGCGTTTAAAACTGAGCTTACTGTCTTTCTCATTCAAGCTATTCTTTATTTTTATTTCAAAATATTAAGGGGTTACTAATATTTTTCTTAAATGGATTCATCCTATGATGCTTAAGTTGGTGCTGCTTAGTGTGTCCATCACCAGAATAGTGTACATTGAAATTGATAGGTAAGTTTTTACCCTTCCTCCTTTTCGTATCTCCCCCTCACCTATTCATTTCTTTGTGCCCATGTTTGTGCAGCATTTAGCTCCCAGTTATTGGAGAGTACATGTGGTTTGTTTTGCTGCTCCTGAGCTACTTCCCTTAGGATAATAGACTCCATTTCATCAAAGTTCCTACAAAAGACATTATTTCATTCCTTTCATACTCTGGGATCCTTGGGTATATATATCACATTTTCTTAACCCACTCACAAAGTGATGGGTATTTAGGTTGACTCCCTATCTTTGCAATTGTGAATTGTGCTGCAATAAACATTCAAGTGCAGGCGTCTTTTTTTGTAAAATTATTTCTTTGCCTTTGGGTAGATACCCAATAGTGGGATTGCTGAATCAAATGGTAAGTCTGCATTTATTTCTTTGAGGAATTTCTGAAGAACTGTTTTCCACAAAGGATGGAGCTTGCAGTTCCACCAACAGTGTATCAGGGTTCCTTTCCCCCTGGATCCACAACAGCATTTATCAGTTTTGACTTTTTAATACTGGCCCTTCTGATAGAGGCATATCATTATGGTTTCAATTTGCATTTAGCTGATGATTAGTGAGGTTCAGCATTTTTTTAATGTTTGTTATTTATTTCTCTATCTTATTTTGAATAATTTCTATGCATATATTTTGCCTATTTTTTGCTCATTTTTTTTCTATCTGATATTTTTTATTTTTTTGTAGATTCTAGATACTAGCCCTTTACTGGATGTATTCATATAGTTTGTGAATATCTCCCCCCATTCTGTAGATTGTCATTTATTTTGTTGAGCTTTACTATTTCTTTTCTTCTTCTGCCTTTGGGTTGGGTTTGCTTTTCTTTCTCTGGTGCCTTGAGATGGATGTGACATGAGGTTGTTAAGATGATATTTTGTATTTCTGTGGTATAAGTTGTGATATCTCCTTTTTCATTTTTGATTAAGCTTACTTGAATCCTTTGTCTTCTATTTTTGAATAATCTAGCCAATGGTCAAATGATTTTTTTTTTTACCTTTTCAACCAACCTCACGCTTGCTTCATTGACCTCTGTATCTTTTGTTGTGTTTGTTTCCATTTCTTTTAGTTGTGTTCTTATCTTTATTATTTCTTCTGATAGCTTTGGGGCGGGTTACTTCTTCTTTTTCTCGTTCCTTGAGGTGTGATTTTGGATTGTCAATTTGTGATCTGTCTGTCTTTTTCATGTAGGCATTTAAGACTATGAATTTAGGACTGATTTTTTGTATCTTACCAGTTTTGATATCTGTGTCTCCTTTGTTGTTGAGTTTGAGGTATCTTCTGATTTCCATTTTAATTTCATCTTTGAGCCAAGAATCATTTAGTAGCACATTTTTTAATTTCCATGACTTTTTGCAGAATTGAGTAGTTATCTTGGAATGGATTTTTGTTTTATTCTCCATAAACTGAGAAGATACTACATACAAGGCATGATTTTGATTATTTTTTCATTTACTGTGACTTATTTTGTGGCTTAAGATATGATCAGTCTTGACCAATGTCCCATGGTCTATAAGAAGCATGTGTATTCAGTTTTGGGGTAGAATGTTCTGAAAATGTCTGTTAGGTCCATTTGCTCCAGAATCTTATTTAAGTCCAGTGTTTATTTACTGATTTTTTTTTTTCTGGTGATTTATCCAGCCTTGTCAGTGGGATGTTAATTTTTCTGGCAATTATGATGTTTATGAACATGAAATTATATTTAATAATTCTTAATAACTTTTAGTCTTTGCATTGTTATTTATTTACTATCACTTTATGGTTTTTGATTAGATGTGCCATTTTTCTTTTATCTTGTGTTGATCTTCTAAAACTGTGTATTTTGCTGATATTTTCAAAGGATCTGTTTTAATTATACATATTCAATTTTAAAAGCTTTATTTGTTGACAAATTGCAGTCATATTATTGATGGGATATAAAGTGATGTTATGATACACACTTATACACACACGTAGTGTGTGGAATGATTGAATAAGCTATTTAACATATTTATCACCTTCAATAGTTGTCATTATTTCCTTCTTTTCCTACCCCTTGGAGAGTAACTCTCTCACCTCCACCCCCATCCTCTGTTAACCACCATTCTCCTTTTGCTTCTGTGACTTTGATTGTTTTGAAATCAACATATAAATAAGAGCATGTGTTACTTGTCCTTCTGTGCTTGACTTATGTCACTTAGCATAATGTTCTCCAGTTTCAGACATGATGTCACAATGACAGAATTCTCTTCTTTATATAAGCTGAATAATATTCCATTGTGTATATACACCAGATTTTCTTTATTCGTTTAGTGATGAACAGTTAGGTTGATTTTATAACTTTTTCACTGTAAATAATGATACTATTGTAGTTCAGATATCTCTTCTCTGTGATGATTTCAAATTTGTAGTATATATACACAGATGTAAGATTGCTGCATAACAGTACAATCTTATTTTTAGATTTTTAAGAAAACTCTCACACAGTTTTCCAGAATGGCTGTACTAATTTATATTTTCTCCAACAGTCTATAGGGGTTACCTTTTACTCACAACTTTACCTTTTTAATAATATGTTATCATTTGCCTTTTTAATAATATTCTGGCACGTGTGAAGTGATATCTCATTGTGGTTTTAATTTGCATTTCCCTAATAATTATTAATATTGGGCATTTTCTTCATACACCTATTGGCCATTTGTATATTTTCTTTTGAGAAATGTTTATTCAGGTCTCCTGTTCATTTTTAAATTTGCTTTTTTGTTTCCTTGCTCTTGAGTTGCTTGAGTTCCTTATGTTATTTAGATATCAGTCACCTACCAGATGTATGGATTGCAGTTTTTTCCTATTCTATAGATTGTTGCTTCACTCTCCTCTTTATTTCCTTTGTTGTGCAGAAAAATTTTAGTTGGATGAAATTCCATCTGTGTAGTTTTGCATGTGTTGGCTTTTAATTATCTCTATATTTTATGTAGATATACTATATCTATATAAACATGATACTTTATTATTTATAATGAACATATTGCTATATACTATTTTATTATTATTTTAATTTAATTTTCATCAATATATATTCTGTATATGTGTGTATATATATGAATTCTTAAAATTTATTTTTAAAAGTGTTTTATATTATACTTCAGGGATTTTGAACTGATTACAGAATAAAATTCAAACACTTTATGTCACATTCAAGGGAGATTTTAGTCTGATGACAGATTATTTTCTGGATTTACTATCAATATGGGGTTTCTTTTAGAAGTTGATTTATTTTTCCCAATGATTTCTTGTCCTCTGGTACAAGCCAGTGTTACTTCCTTCCTGTGTTAGTACAGTAACTCCTAACTGACTTCTCTGCTTAGAAATTTGACTCTTCCTTTTGTTTATTCTCAACATATCTACTATTGATCCTGATAATACTTAAATCAGTTGATTTTAGTCTTTTGCTTTAAAGTCCTTCAAGGCTACCACTTTCTCTCATAGTAAAACCAAAGTCATCATGAAAGTCTAGAAAGTTAGTTGATCTGACCCTTCCTATGTCTCTGGCTTCATCCCCTACCAGGCTCTCCAAGTTACTTCCTGCTCAGACTCCAGGAATCCATATGTTGTTTCTCTAGCAGAGAGTTTTTTAAACTCATATTTCCAGGTAACTACCAGTACGTCCTTGCTAATGAACATTTCCTTATACATTATATAATAATTCCTTTCCTGCCCCATTCTGCTAGTTCAGAAAATTTTTGAACATGGAGAAACTATAATGGCACCTGGCACTATTAATATCTGAATGCTTAGACAAATATGTGTTAAATGTGGCAATAATTATATGTTGATTCATAATAAGTAAAATTTGACCCATTTGATTAATTGTGGACAGAAAATGATGTTTTCAAATTCTAATTTCATAAATTTATGTGTTTTTTCTGTAAGATTTTTATTTAATAAATAATTTAAATATGCACAGTCTATTTCAATATGTGACTGTAAACCTCAAACTAATACAATTCTTGATATGTCCTCAGTCTTTAATAATTCCTGACACTTTCAGGTTGAGGATGTATTTATATGTCTGTAGCAAGCTAGAAAATCACCGAGATCATTCTCGGTGATCATTCTGCTCAGATCATTCTGCTCAGATCTCTGACTCTGGCAATGTAATGAACAGATACTTAGATCAGTCCTGCTTATACTTTGTGAATAAGCCTGGCATTGATCAGAGTGGCTAAAAAATAAATCTGGCTGTTTTTATTACTGAACAACAGAGCTCAAGTCTGTGAGTCTCTATACGTCATTAATTTCCTATAGAAATTACCATAGATCAATTTCTGCAAAAGAGTATATGTCCGACTAAAGGGTGAATCCAGCTTTATCACATTGCATAAAAGCACAATTATTTATTTGCATGTTATTTTTAGAAAACAGTTCTGCAAAAAATTTAGTAAGCCTTTTTATTTTTTTCATTTTTTTCTCTGAAGAGTGAGACTGTTTTGAAAGAAACATTTTGCAAAACGAATTCGGTGCAGTTTTCTTTGATTGGTCTTAACTGTGTTATCATTTCCCCATTGGGCTCCAAAAGAATGCAGACAGAAATGCATCTCTAGTGTTTATTTTAGTTTCAAGGGTTTTATCTTTGCATAATGATAAGTACTTTAGAAAAACTAAGGAGGTATTTGCCTTGGCACGTTTCTTGGAGAGCCCCTACTTTCAAATGTGTCTTTTACAATGAAGAGAGAGAAAGAAAAATTCCTGTCTCACATTTTGTGATTTTAGTTCTTTACCATGGGTTAGTGAGGCACAGAAGCTTCAGCATTTGGGAGCTTTGGTGCCCCAATTCTGCAACTAGCAGTTAGCAAACTGTGTTATCTCCTAGTCAAATTTTCAAATTGTTAGGAAACTGTGTCAGTGCTACATGCCATCCTGTGCAAATTACTTAAACTACAAGAAATTCTATTTTCTCAGAGTTAAAACAGCAATACTAATAACAGCATATCTCTCAAAGTAATGCTGTATTAGGTGAAATAACGTATTTAATAGATTAAGCTCCGTGGCTGGCATAAAGTAAGGCCTGGTATAAAGTAGGAGATTGACAATTTTGTTTAAATATTGTCCTGTTTTTAATTTTTCCCTCTGGGGGTTTTTCTACCCTTGCCTCCATCTAATATTATTCACCAAGGGACAGCTTTTTCCCACAGGGCACATTTGGTAATGTCTGGGTGCATTTTTGGCGGTCTCCACTAAGGGAGGATGGCTACTAGCATCTCGTGAGTGTCAGTACCATACATTGCACTGGACAACCCACCCCAAGGTAAAAATGACATGGACCAAATTGACATTGAGTCTAGATTCAAATATCCATGTGTTAATGTCGAGAAACTCTGCCCTCATCTATGTCTTTCTTTAGCATCTGATTTTACTTCTCATTGTTATTTCTCTACTTTCACCTGCATTTTGTTCTTTTTATTATTATATTTTTGTCTCTTTTCCCTCACAGCAATGCTTAAATAAACATTGATACTTGTATTTTATTCCATTTTTCATATCTTCCGAGCACTCCTATGAAACATGAGCCACATTGCTTGAATGCCGGTGTTGACGTAGTCCACCATGGGCTGTGAACACCTGTGAATTTCCTTGCTGAGTGTGCTGGATGACAAGAGTTATCATCCCCAGATACCAAGCAGTTCTAGCGCTGGACATGTAAATAACGACTCAGGTCAAAGTGAGCAGGGCACATCAATATTTCAAGGACTTTTTCCAAAGGATAGGTGGACTGTCTTGTTAGCTGCCTTCCACAGAAGATGCTAGACCCTGGCCCGTAAATTTTTGAATCGAGACTCGATGTTAATTTGGTCCATATCATTTTTACTTTGGGATAGTTCATCCACCCCAATGATACTGACACTCACTTTCTACACATAGCCTACAAGTAATTTTATATAATATCCTTAATAATTTGGGGTGGAAACACATGTGAATATATGTGTGCATAAGTATTGATGCTGGGACATAACTGCACCACACAATTATTTCCTTCTTGAGGGAAAGAAGAATTGGCATCACCATGCTGATACTCATACCCTTTGCTCAACTGTGATGAATAAAAATGCCCTGCTCTTATTCGTCAAATTTCATGGTCTGCTTTGGCTCCCTGAGAGTTCCAACAGGTTAGTCCTCCTTGTCCTTGGTTGAGGTTGAGATTTTCCTTTGGCAAGTGCACACCTGGATATTCCATGCAATTGAGAGTAACTTGTAGCCTCAGCTTATAAGATTCTTTTTTTTCTTTGTTTCTGTTCTCATACCAACCCTACAGTTATTTATCCTAGCAGATTTATTTCCCTATCATCATTCTCACTGAAAAAGCCATGATTAGCATAACTATCCCGGCCTCCAAACTCCTGACCTTCTTCTGTTTCAGGTGTGGATTTACCTTAATTCCTTTCAACTCATGTACAGAAACATTTTCTAGTTTTAGATTGGCTGCTCCCTCAGTCTCCATGGTCCTTTCAATACTGGACTTTTACTCCACAGCAATGTACATTCCTCAGAGTCTGTGTTGGACTCATTTTTGGATTAGTATGCTAATCACCTAGATACTCATTTTTGGATTAGTATGCTATTACCTAGAAATACCACAAACATAGCAAGCTCTCTGTTTAGTAAAAATGAAACAGCATGCGTATCTTATTCTTAGACTTGTGATAGTGTTACCTTTAGACACAGTTTTGATACATACACATTACGATTTTTGTGGTCAGGAAAATTAAGTAAAATTGCTTCATGGATATTATTAGGAATATACCTTAGTAATATCTTCTTCCATGAAGACTCAGAATTATCAAGTCTGAGATCCCAGCCTCAACCCCTGTGTTAACAGGGCTGCTGAAAGGACTCATTGTCAGTGGGCCATCTCAGAACATAGGGTTTGCTCCTATGCTCAAAGGTAGGTCCTCACAAAACATGAGGAAAAAAAACTAGAGGCTTTTATTTTTTTCTTAGAGCTGTTTTGCTTGTTGTAGCCATTATTCAACTCCTTTACCTCTTTTTGTTCATTCTCTGTTTTCCTATTTCCCTCCCTTTGCCTATAATATGAAGTATTTTTTTTTTTTGTAACTTAAGTATGTTTGACCGCTCACTTGGCATCCAACTGCAGTAACAGTGACGTCACATCACAAACCCAACGGACAAAGCAATGTTTTCACTTCGATTGAGAGCAGAAGTGGTGACTTCCTGTGTGATATTCAAATTCTTCACTCTCTTTAACTCAGTATAACAAGGAAGAACCAAGCAGGATGCTAGGCCCCATTTCAATGTTGGTGCCATTCTCCAGCATAGTTCACACATTAATTCTTTTCGAGAATAAATATTTTATACTTTTCAGAAGTGCAATCTTTTTTTTTTTTTTTTATTAAGACAGTGTGAATTACTTTACCCCTTTTTAGGGCAAATCCTGGGGAAGTTCTACTCAATGACCCTCCTATCACAGCTGTGCACTCAGCAGCATGTTCTCTGCCTCAACAGGTTGCACAGTTTAAATTAATGTCTTTTTTCAAGCTTACAGTTAATTCAGAACCAGCAAGCATGAAATAAATGTTTTAAACAATGTTCCTATTGAAAATCAATATTTTCCAGTTTTTATGAGCACCGTATGTAACATAAGGAATGGATTAACATTCACATTATATATTCTTCAAGGACTCTTTATACAGCCGCACATAGTATAGAACTCCTTATCTCATATCCTGTTCTCTTAGGATAAGTTAAAAAAATGCACATGCCCTATTACATATTTTACAAACAGTGCATTTGCCAAAACACATAAATATCTAGAACAATATAATATTAATTTTAATATGGAAAACAAGCAAATAGAATGGGGAGGTACATTTATAACTACTACCTCTGGTTTTTGAATATCGGTGCTACATTTTATCCCTTTTAAATGTTCTACAAACACATTATCTGGGATTATCGCAGGGTTCTGAAAGCTCTATTGAACTCCTATAATTATCAGGAGCAAAGAGGACTAATGTAAAGCTTGTTCTTTTCCCTGCATTGAGTTACGTGCAATAGTTAGCCTTCAAGTTATATTTCTCAAGCATTAGAAAACTTTAGGTAATAACTCCACAGTACAGGAAATCTAATGCCTAATACTGAAGACATTGGAGAGAATATGGCTATCACAAAAATCTTTATGCCATACTTTTTTCCCCCCACTGTCTCTCGCATTGGTTTCCAACTCCCACACCTCCACTGTGTTTGTTTAACTTGGAGTTTGAAGCCCTTAAACTGGCTGTCTGTGTTCTGCCATGTCTAGTACATTGAGGGATAAATGGGCTCTAATCAGCTGGATTCTTCCAGTGTACTAATGACTTCCTGGGAAGAAGTTAGCACATGGGGTTCTGCAGTCACTCTTTCTGATCACTAGAGTACCATTTAGCAAATTGCTGCTGCAGTGGGCTCAATGATACCCCAGCGTTCTGAGAAAGTAAACTGCAGATGCTAAGGTACCTAACTTCCTCCTAGGACCTAACTGAAAACAGGAATGTGGGCAATTCCGTTTGCCTCTCAGCACTAACTTGCTGATGTATTAAGTGCTCTGCCCCTCCTAGACCTTCTATGTAAATGAGAGGGCTTTGCAGCTTTATTTGCACTTTTAATCTTGGAAGTAACCCACCCCTCAGGGGCAGAAGAGAGGAAACTATTTCTCTACTTGTCTCAGTCTTTGGGGAATCTGCCTTTTCCGTTGCTGACAAAGGCTCCCTCTTCCTTTCATGATTGAAGACAGCTGCAGCCAGGTTTGGGAAAGCTCTCACTGTCATCTGAGTTTTGAGGCTGATATGGGGATTCTGTATAGTGCCTTGATCTTTCCATGTCTCCTGAGATTCTTTTAAGCACTTCAGTAAATAAATTCATGGAGCTTCCAATCTATTTAGGTGTGAAGGAAATCAATATGTCCAGTATCTTTTTCTAACATATTTCTAGAACTAGAACATCCAGTTCAAGACACAATTGGATTCTTCTATTGTTTGCTATAAAAAATGAATTTTTAGAAAGGGTAAAGTGCAAATGAATACAGACCAGACCAGTACTACTGCCGTCTCTCCTGGCTGCGGTCCTGGACTTTGAGAAATGTGAATTAACATTGTCTATGTTAACGTCAATTCTTTTCTTCATTAGACAACATTATGACTCCACAGCCAAACTCGATGATATAACTGAGATTTAGGGGCACTGGGGACAAAAATAAGTGCGGACTTTTAAAATAACTCAAGCAAGGAAAGGAAGAGCTCCCTGGCACTAGCATGTTGTTATCTACCTCCAACTGTAGAAGCTGGCATGCACCCGAAGCTTCCCCCAACCTTCATCAAAAGTATTATCCTTTTGCCATGTATGAGAAAGACTACTGCTTTATGAGAAATAGAAAGCAAAGTAAATGAACATAAGTTTTTTCTGTAAATTTTAAAGAAAAATTAGCATGCGTTAATGCAGGAATGTTGGACTGTATATTGCACATTAATATACAGTCCAACATATCGTATTTGCTGTGCCTCTGGGATGTGTGAATGTTTAGTAGATGTATAATTTTAACAGAAATGTCTACCTATTAAAAATTATGGAATTCTGAATTTGCCTAACTTGAAACACTGTAAAAAATAAATTTATTGTGCATATCTAACTATATTAAGCAATTGAATATATACTTAAATGTCTACATACATGTATCTTCTATCTATCTATCTATCTATCTATCTATATTATGTGCAGGTTGAACATTCCTTATTCTATTGTTTGGGACCAGCTATTTTGGACTTTGAAATATTTTATCTACATAATGAGATATCTTGGGAAGGAGACCAATATCTAAACACAAAACTCATTTCTTTCCTATACACAGTACACTTTGTACACATAGCCTAAAGGTAATTTGATATAATACCCTTAATAATTTTGGGTAGGAAACGAAGTTTGTGTTAAGTACTTACGTGTGGAATGTTCCACTTGTGGTGTCATGTCATTGCCCAAAAAGTTTTCAGATTTTGGAACCTTCCAGACTTAATATTTTCAGATTAGTGATGCTCAACTTGCATATATATCCTTATGTGTGTCTCTGTGTGAACATATGTATGCGTAAGTATTGATACTTAGAAATCATTGCACCACACAATAATAATGTCTACTCAATAAATTCTTTAGCTCAGCTAAATATGTTTATAGGGTGCTTATGATATTTCAGAATTTATTCTTTATTCTTTTTTTCTTCTTTAAAGGTGTACTCCTTTAACGCAAAAATCTCTTTTACCTCCTGATTAAAAGGAAATATATTGGGTGGAGTTTTGAAAAGAATGAGATCCGTCATTCATTTTGGTGTGACTGTCAGGAGCCTGTTTTCCTCTCTAAGATCAGTATTTATAAATCACGTGCTTTCTGAGCAAGCATTTAACTGACATCCTATCTCAAAACATCACAATATTCCTGTAATGGTAAAAAGGATCAAATATCATTATTCTCACTGATCTGGATCTGAGGGCTTTGGCTGAACTGACACATAACAATGCCTGGTTCAAACCACACAGGGACCTTAGAGCAAGAATTATGACCTAGGGCAGGGTGTTCTCCCTGCTGTGGTTGCAACTGTCTCCACAGGGCAGTTGAATATTTTCCTCTTCTAAGAGTGTATGAGAGGTGGAACATTTGCGATGAAAATAGGTATGTAATTTCTCTAGTGCTACCCTTATAGGTTAATGTGAATTTCATTTGCACGCAACAATGCACCAATCAGATTTAAGCTGCTCACAGACTGATTTAAAAAAGAAAAACATAAAATTCACCACATTTATGCTTGAATTTTACCTTTTTTTTTTATACTATTCAAAAGTCTTTCTCTTTCTATCTGAGTCAGCTGTTGACAACCAAGATGACAAATTATTTTTCTTTCGTTTGGCTAGAGTCAATACACCCATAATTATGTACAGGGTTTTTCCAGAACATTATGACATTTCCATGCGATTTCTTTCATAGGTAAAAGAACTCTTTTATTATGAAAAGGGTTACTACCAGGGTTGGCAATATTAATGCATAATTTCACATGAGGTTGTTTGGACATTACAATGAAGGCTTTTTACGGCTGCCCCAGTTGTTTATTGTTGGCTGTGAATTAATCTGCTGCTATAATGTGACATGTTCGCTAAAATGGCTCGGATCATTGCCTGGTTCAAGGTCTCCTCTAAAACAGTATAAAGTAAATAAAACATAATTCTTCCTACTTTGAAATGTTCCTAAGCCTTGTCTATATCAAAATAAATGGAGCATTGACTAAATTTCCACTTATTTATTATCGTGATATTAATATTTAACACTTGTTAAAGCTTTTTGCTAATGACCTCTGCACACTGGGAAGAATGTCAGTTTTTTTGTGCTTTATAAGGCCTGGTATCTAGGGGAAACATTTTTAATGGGATCGGTGTAAAGTCTTTGCATCTTTTCCAGAGTTTCAATAAGTTGGAGAGAATGGCTGTGAGTGTGCACGCGTATTTCTTTCTATTTATTACTTTAACAAACTCAGCCTACATGTGGGATTTCGCCTTATCATTAACAATAGCATAGGTTATTGAATATAAAAATTATTTAAAACATTAAGTCTATAATTTGACTCTGAGGCACTCCCTTAGAAATAGGCATGAGGATTAGTCGTGGGGAGGCAAACATATTGAGCTTCAGTGCTCCTCAAACTTCTTAGGACAATGCTCCCCAACCTCCTCAGGAGGGCAAATTTGACCCTTAATAACATTACCACATTTCTTAATTTCCTCTGTGGAAAGAGGTTTGTGAATATTGGGAGAAAAATTTGCAAACTCAGCTCCAGTCACCCTAGCCTGGGATGCTTTCTCTTTGTTAAGGCAGTCTGAATAATTTGGACCCAGGTGAGAAATCACTGTATTTTTATTATGAGACATTCAGGTATGATGAACGTATTACTCTGAATGTTGTTAGGATAACTAAATGAGAAAAAATATTGAAAAAAAAAAAACCTTTGCAAAAGGTTACCATGACTTCTTAAGTGTGTGTCATATGAAGATAACTGCTTACTAATAAACTCAGATTGTATGGTAGTCATTTGTAACAACTCAAAAATGCAAATGTTTGAACTTACACATTTGATAATCAGTTAAGTTGTAGTAACTCATTTTCTTAAAACATTTGATCATATAGGTCCGTCATCACATTACTAACCTTTTCTAAGCTCCTACTTTCCTCGTGGGGGGTGGGAACATGTTCACCTCAGGGTGAATTTGAGTATAAAATGGCACAATAACAGTGAAGAAAGGAGCCCAGCGCCTGGTAAGTTAGCTGAAGTGCTCAATGAATACCTGTTTTGTTACTACTATGGGCACTTGCATTCCTCTTGTAATTCTGTCAGTAAAGTATTATTTGTGGAAAATAAGAAAACACTTTAAACAGAGGAGAAACAAAAAATAGAACTAAAAGGACCCAGTCTTATACTTCCTCTCTCTCTCTTGCTCTCTCTTAAACTCCTGCTAAGATCATCATAAACTCATCTGATTCATTATAATCTCATGACACATATGGGGTGCTTCCATTGAAATTCCACTGAAAAATCTTAATGCAACAACCATGATGGTTCTTCCATTGAAATCATAATCATATGTTCTGAAGTCATCGTGGTGCAGCGTGTCAATGCATACTCAGGGAGCCCTCGTGCACAGACCACTGGCGTGATGACTATAATGGCTCTTTCAGAGCTGCCATGGTCCACTGTGTCAATGCACACTGAGGGAGCCTTTAATGCACTGATCCGAGCCTGCAGAGTACTGTTCCACTCTGTGAAGAGCAGACATTCTTATGAATGTTTCCATGAAAAGCTAGTCACTTGATTTTCATTCATTTTTAATAAGTCTCACAGTGATACAGTGATTAGTATGCATCAAAATGCTGTACGTTTCAGGTTTTATTTAAGAATATGTAATAGTTGTCATGTTCCCAACATGCAAGACAATTTACTCCAAAAAACAACTGTCTGTATGAAGGACAAGAGCACCTTGTGGGGTTCACTGGTACATGCTTCTGGGTAACCTCCCAACCTAATCGTCTCAGACTCATTGCTGATCACTAATGAAAACTGCAGACAGCATCTCCTCATTAGTTCTAAGTGATGAATATGTGCTTGTGATTTACTACAGAGACTTCAGACTCAGAAAAATAAAATGTTTTCCTAAAATCATTTCTAAATGGAGAATAGAAATTCAGATACATTTGTAGAAAACAGTAACTATCAACTTTAAAGAAAAAAAGGATGTTCACTTTACAGTCTTAATTATTCATCCATGACCATTTGAATTCTTTTCTTCATTGTGGGAGAAAGTAAATGTTGGTTTGCTTAGTCACTCCTATGGTGCTGGTTTTTAAATTTGCTTGCTTAAATGAAAGCTATAGCTGGCCCCTTTAAGTATTTGCAATTAACCAAATTTATTAAACAATTAGGGAATCCAATTTACAAGATAATTCTAAGAATAAATGTCCCATAAAAGTTAGAAAAAAATACTCTGCAAAGTTTTAACTCTAGTCACTTCTCTTATAACCTACCTTATCAAAATTTTCCATTAACTTCCATTACTTTATACATACACACACACACACACATAATTTTTTTCACTTTCTTACTTTTCCAGGAAAGTAGAAGATTTTTGTTTACTTGTTTTTGCCCTTAGCTGAATGTGAGATCATTTCTTTTAAAGTAGTGGCTGTAGTTATCTATGTATGACTGACTTTGTTACTAACACTTCAAAAAATACAGTACTGTTATATAAAAATAAACTCTTGACATTAAAGACAGATAATTTTTAGTCAGGGAAGTTCTTTGTTTTCAACCACACCACTATTTATTAGAAATAAATATTAGAAATAGTGACCGTGATACATTTATTAGAAATAGTGACCATGATACATTTCATCAGTGGTGAAGAAGCAGTAGAAATGAGACAGAAGATGGATTAACAGTAAAATTCATAAAAATGGCTAATCATCACCCAGCCAAATCTATTCTGTCATTTCTCTGCCCTGCTGTGTGTCTAAGCTGGTGGAGGACTAAGACTTTTAATACTTTGTCTTCTTGAGCTGCTTGCAGCCAGTAAGTGGCATTAAAAAAAAATCGTAAGGCACAAGGTCTGAGAAGGGAGTCAGCTATTTCTTTCTCTGTTCCTTAGTTGTTTCAGTACAACATTTTGGCAGTGGCTCAATCCCCCCGAGGACTAGAGCAGTGATTTTTCAACTGTTGTGCTGTCCGGGTTTTAGGTTCCTGTGAACATTTTTAAAGATCATTAATGAAATTATTTTAGAAAGAAGTTCAAAGCACAGGAAAGCATATTCTTTTTTTTTTTTTTAACTCTTCTTTCAGTCAACATAATTTAAGTGTGCCATGGAAGTTTAATTATAGGTTTAAGTGTGCTGGGTGATAAAAAAAAAAAAAAAAAAAAAAGAAGAAGGCTGAAAACACTGCACTAGAGAGTTCGCAGCTTCAGCTCTCAGGCTCTAAGATCAATATCTGGCCTATCGGTGAACATGGCTTCTTGCTACTGCTGGTCAGTGGGCTTTTCAAACGTGTATTGTTGGTTCCTGTATTTTGGCACACATACCAGCAAATGATCCCATTATTATGGTTTTTTTCTCTTCTAAATCCTGTAAGGAAAACTATCTTTCCTGTTGAGGTTATTTATATAATAATGGCACAAGGATTCAAGAAATAGACTGGAATTTTTGGGATTGGAGTTTTCACATACCCCAGGAACATACAAGGGACCTCCTTGCTTACCAGGGACTAATAGAATGCTGGAATTCTTAGTCAACTGCAACATCACATTACCCAAAATTTATATGAATGGCGTGACCTGGAATGTACTGTTGGGGGAGAGCTAGACTGTGGTTATGATCCCTAATATGAAGATGATGGGTACATGGTTATCACAATGGGAGGACAAATTGTGATGGTGGCAAATGAAAGACGAAGATAAGGTTGGTGCCTTAACATTTCAATTCATGGCATAAATTAACAAACATAAAATTCTATGGTACTTGATTTGGTGTTTTATGTTAGGTTTCTCCAAAAGAAGACTAAGGCAAGGATTTGGATTTAGATAAATGCTTTACTATTTTATTAGTGATATGTTACCTATTTTATAGGTAACCCCACCAAGTATAATAAGAAAGTGTGTTTCCGGGAGTGGTGACTCACACCTATAATCCTAGCAACCTGGGAGGCTGAGGTGGGTGAATGACTTGATCTCACGGGTTCAAGACCAACCTGAGCAAGAGTGAGACCCTATCTCTAAAAATAGCCAGGTGTTATGACAGGTGCCTGTAGTCCCAGCTACTTGGGAGACTGAAGCAAGAGAATCACTTGAGCAATAATGCTTCAGCACTCAGCCTCAGGGCAACTGAATAAAACTCTGTCTCAAAAAAAAAAAATGAAAAGAAGAAGAAGGAGAAGAAAGTGTGAAAGTAACACATATAATAAAAGAAAGCGTATAAAATGCAAGTTAATGAGCAAGTTACCATGTGAACAACTCAGCTTAAGTGATTAGGAATTCTGTGGAAAACTGTTACAGAATGTTATCCATATAACCCAAATAGGATTATCTATCTGAAGAAAAAGAATACTGGAAAATTGATCTACATGCACCTGTCACTTATGCAGGGGGTGTTAAGTTTTCTTTACTTCTAGTTTACCTCCCATGGAAATCCATTCTAGGGTAGAGAGTACTTAATACTTGAGTTAAGAAGTAACAGGTAAAAGAACTTCCACAGGAGTTGCAGGTAATCTCTGCAAGGTGCTCAGAGCAACTAGGGCCGCACCCTACTAGCATCTGCTGTAGTTAAGTTAGACACAATTTTTATGTAGCCATAAACCAGACTGAAGTAAGGATTAGGACCAACTTACGGTTTGTAGAGTTATAACTCTAATTAAATACACAATTCACTAAATATTTTGTGCCACTATGAGAGTGCTGGTTGGGAATGGGGGAGATCCCAAGCCACAGATGATGGATACATAGGAAGCCTAAACCCATATGGTCCTAAAAGTCCCTGGCTAGTGGAAAATACTGTGTTCCCCACCCCTAGCTTTTAGGGGAGAGAAATAATCTTCCTTTGATAAAAGTTCTTTCAATTACTGTGTCTTCACACAACCTACAAGCACTACATTTAAATACTTCTAAACTCATAATAAAGTTAAGTGTTAGCACTTCTCAGAGAAAACTGTAAAGTCTTTTCCAGAAATGGTTATCCAGGAAAAACTAGAGTTTGCCAACTTGTATGGCATGATCTAAAAGAAAACGTGTGTGGTAATGAGCTCTATGGAGGAGGATTGAATATAACATTAATTTGGTAATTTATCCTATGAGGTTTTATCCATTAGGAAATAGTCATGATTATGCTGGCTTGATGATCACAGAATAGTGCTAATAATTTTCTTTTTTGGTCCCCTAAATACTATACTTTCAAGTATCCTAGAGTCAATAAGGTTGAAACTCAGGAGTATCCTTGAGAGGCTTTGAAAGAGTAAAGACACTTTGGGCTGGGAGAGCGTGCTGAGGATATCATTATGATTTATTAACAGTAATGATCTCAGCCATTGCCTGTGCATACCCACAGAAGGACAGAAATATTCCATTCACCAGGTCACCCTAAGAAATGCAATGTTGAGAGAAGCACCAACATATTTTGCCTAACTCTTCCTTGACTTTATTCTATAAATTAGAGATGGTGATGGCATAAGCTACCGGGAAAGTTCTCTGTGATTTCAATAATTAGTTCCCTGATAGAGAAGGAGAGAGAGAAAGAGAGGTCAGTCCCTAATCATCAGACACAAGGTGGGGACAATTGCTACTATAAGTCCTAGGGGTCACATGGCAAAGAATGTTTTCAACTCCAGGATCATTGGCAATGTCTACTGTCTGTCATTGGAGTGAAATTGTTGGCCAACTTACTAAGGTACTATTTCATATCTATTATGAAAATGATTCTTGGTCTCAGGGGAGCTGCAGTAATGGATATTCAGGGACTACTACTTAATTCTTAAACTGTAGGTGGTTTCCGGAAGTAAACTCCTGTCACGGAGAGGGAGGCTAAATCCCTTTAAGAAAGATCTCTCAAATTAAGCAACTATACCTCATATTCAACTATTAATTTTCTGGAAGAATGGTTAGTCATTTTTCCAAGATGGCTATACATCGACTGAAAGGAAATTCCTAGATCTTTTTAGGGTGTCAGATACTGGCCCTGGGTAAATGCTAATCCCTGAAGAACAAAATATGCTACTGTGACTGGTCAGGAAGAAAGCTTGTGGTGATCACCAAAAGCTTAAATGGAGTCTCGACATCTGTCTCTTTCATGGTAGAACCTACGGATCCCTGTACATTTTCCAAATTGCCATCAAAATAGTAAATTAAAAGAAGACATATCACTGGGGGAGGGATAACAGATATTAATGCCACCATCATAGTCTTAAAACACATACCATTGAAAATTCTTATTTAATTTGTTTTTTGGTTGGTGAAAAATTGAAATGGGTCTTAGAAAATAGCTGTTAATTATCATAAACCTAAGAAGGCCATGATGACAATTAAAGCTGCTGTTTTCAGGTAGGGAATGTGTAATGGGTACCATTGGTGCCCCACTTAGATTCTCTATTCCTGGCCTAGGCATCCAAGCTTCTGTGAATATTTGAACTGCTTCTCTTCCAAAGAATTATACTCTACCTAACTTGTCACTTTCTCCTGGGAGCATATGCCTCTCTTTTTATCCTAGAGGTACCATATCACTGGGTTACAAAAATTTGGTTTCCTTGCCAAAGGACTAATTCTGTGGCATAAATAATGATGCAGAGCTCCAAGATGGATCCCCCTGAAGGTAGCAGACTCAAGCGGAGGTCAAGCCCTACATAGCTCGGTCCCCCATGTTATTCAATTTGGCTTACTTCTTTCCTCCAAAGAGTACTGGTTTAATTAATCACATGCTCTTGAACCCATATCTCAGGCTTTAATTTGAGAAAACTTCCCTTAAAACAATTTTCTTACTGAGAAATAAATACAGACTATTGCCTCTATTATAGCAAAGTGTTTTTATTGTTGTTGTTGTTTGTTTGTTTGAAGCAGAGTCTCACTCTGTAACCCTGGGTAGAGTGCTGTGGTATCATAGCTTCTAGCACCCTCAAAATCCTGGGTTTGAGCTATCCTCTTGCCTCAGCCTTCTGAGTAGCCAGCTGGGACTACAGGCACCTGCCACAGTGCCTTGATGCTTTTTGTTTTGTTTTGTTTCTATTTTTAATAAATACCGATCTCACTCTTGCTCAGGCTTGTCTTGAACTCCCGAGCTCAAGGGATGTCCATGCACCGAGGACTCCCAGAGTGCTAGCATTATAGGTACAAACCACGGGGCCCTGCTGAAGGATTTTCTTAATTCCAGTCAGTAAAGGCATTTGAAAGCAGTTCACCTTCACTGTTAAGAGAAGTACATGTTTATTATCTTACATTAAAAGGTTCAGATAGACCTTCAAAAACCAGGTTAAGTACAATAGAACTTTGACTCCAGCTAAAAATCTTATTTTATAGAGGAAGAAGTAGAGTAATAAGCTTATGTTTGTAAAAATCACCAGTCTTGGAATATCCCCTACCATGAAAAAGTAGGTGGCTCGAAATGTGCTATGATGGTAGAATGGCTAGTAAATGACGGGTTATGGTGCCAATTAGGGGAAAAAATCTTATAGTGGTGCTCTTCTGTAAGATTCAGAATAGTCTTCAAATTAAAACCAGCACAGGATGATATACTTTTCATAGCTAGAGAGCAGAGGTCTGGCAAGCAAGAAATGGAGGTATATTTTTATACCATGACACTTACAGAATTTTACTCCTCTCTTTCCATAACTTTAGGTGTGGCAGGTCTGGGAGTCCTAGCGAAGAAAATATACTTTCACTAAGGAGCATATTCATGGTCTCAGTACATTGGAAGATAAGGCTGTCTCTGGCCATTGAGGCTTCCTTGGCTACCATACTGCAAATAGAGAAGGAGGCTACTAATTTGACAGGGGTGAATAATCCCTGTTGTCAAAAGGAAATTGGATGATTGATACAAAAATGGGTCAAAGAAGACTGTCTTTTGAAAGCAGAAAGCACACTGAGGCCCATTTTAGTAAACCATGCCCGTAGCATGAATTTGTAGACATTTTTTCTTCATTTTTACCTCTGGAATCCCTTGATCTATATATAACTAAACTATGTCCTAGTTCCATACCATAATGCAAATTATTGGAGTTTCTTTATTTGTACCCTCTGTTTTTCTTTCATTTCTTTTCCTCTCTCTTCTGTTTCATTTTCATTCTAAATTTTGCATTAGTTTATCTTGCAAGTTGTGTTCAGTTGCACAGAGCCATACCCATAAATCAAATAGGTAGCATGGATTTACCTAGTAGATTAGGTCTGGACATGTCTGATTGGTGGATTTTATACATGAACACCTGGAATTGTATGAATAAGATTGTGTGATAACGTTATCAGTAAGGAAGGAGCATGACATCAAAAACAAAACTTAACTAGTGGAGCTGAGTTAGGAACTGAGAACACTGAGGTCTACCATCTACCAGACAAACAGCTATAATTCACCTGTGTCCATCTATAAACACTGCACGTGGGCCAACTCTGTATTTCTAAGTTTTTTCTGTTGCTCTTGATATCTTAATTTTCTACTGGTGAAATAATGTAAATAAAGATCAGCTTTCATATTAACATGTATCCCAACAAAATAATATTAACATGTTCAATTAAGTTTGGGGAATAATGCACAACATATTGTTATTCAGTGATTTGCAACCTAAGCCAATTAATATTTATAAAAAATTTTAAACTTGGGCAATCTTTTAAGCCAAAGAGCATTTGTTTACATGAAGAGTAAATGTGTGATGAGTAGTACATTTTCAATTTGAAGGACCATATCATTCTATGATTAAAACCCTCATTGCATATAACACATAGGGCTATCTAAACACAATATGCACTTGGAAAAAATTGTAAGAAGACAAAGTCACCATGTGAGGAGTGCTTTTAATATCCAGATTATCCCACATAACATTATATTTGTTTTAAAGCAATTCCACAAGGGACAGAAAACTAGTCACTGTGTAATAATAAAAGTCGTAAAACAATTGTTGCATTGTATGAAAAAATGATGTCATTCAAAAGGTCAATTCTTTGGCATGAACAAAATCCTTATTTTTAAAGACTTCTAAAAAAGCTGTCTGTGTAGGTTTAGGGACAGGCTGAAACCATTTCAGAGAGAGTAAGTGAGTCATAGTAATGCCTCTTTGCTTACTATAGAGTTGAAAATAGTCTGCTCAAAGTCATTCTTAGTTGAAGCTAGGGTACCACACAAGCATCTTTTGAAGCTGAATCTCTGCGGAATAATAGCCTACAGATGATATTTCTTATACAATACAAATAAAAGTAAGCACTAGTGATTGAGATGGATACTCAGGCCTTATTCTAAGTAAAAATTGCAATAAGTAAGATTTTGAGACAGCATGAATATTCCAGTATAATTGTGTGTATTTTTTACAAAACTATACAATGACTCCTTGAGGGTGATTCCAAGATAGGCACTCGAAGATGGACTCAGGGAGAGGAACACAGTAAAAATCTGAGAAACCTTCAATCACAGATCATTTTTCTCTTTCCTTTGACATTCCACTCTATTCTTTCTCTAGTTTCACTTTTATCATAATTTCTCCACATCTCACTCTGCTTTTTCTCTGTCCTCTTCCCTTAAACATTATTTGATCTTCCTTATTCTCACTCATCCAATTTTTCTAAGTCCTTTCTCCTGATCTCTTTTATGTCATTTCCTTCAATTTCTGAAACTTTATTTTGACTACACTTTAGGAAGGACAGGAGAAACTTAGTAGTGCTTTATCTAACTAAGCAATACATTTGTATGGCAAACTTACATATTAATGTTCACGCTTGGTTCAAATGTTATAGGTTTTTACTCAATTAAAGCAAAATTACTTTAAGCTTTTTAACATGAGACCTATCTTTTGAAGTAATGACATGGCTGTCTAGCTCAAGGGTGGAATTGAGTTTGGGAGGAGAGAGCTATGCCAAAGATCAAGCTGGCCTGTTTCTCAGTATGGCCCTGCCTGAGCAAATTGGCAACTCATAAATGCTTTGGCTGATGATGCACACAGAAATACTTACATAGGAGGCCAGTAGGCCTGCTGCCGTGTGTGGCCAAAGAGTTACTCTTGCCAGCTTTCGAGTCCAGTGGCAGAGTTGCTCCTGGCAAATACAGGCTTCCTTGGAGCAGGAAATACTGAAAGACTTCCCTGTGCATATGGCAGGGTATGTTGCTAGCTATTGCTCTAGAAATAAAGAGAACATTTCTAGTAAGCTTTCAATTTGGAAACATCAGTGTCTGTGGGGAGAAAAGCACTGAGTGATGTTAGGCTGTAGAGTGTATCTCACTAAAGCCCCTTTGCTATACACTTGATCGTAGCCAAAAGGCCAAGAAACAATGCCGCTCCACTACAGAAATAGTTGAAATACTGAGCAAGGAAAGACTAAAAATCAAAAGGGAATTTTAGAGAGGTGTATAGGGTGGGATACCTATGGAAGGATTCGACGGCATTTGTACTGAGTTTGGTGTGTATTTGCAGCCTGATTTATGTGTGGAGTAGGTATACATTTAATTTCCTATGTGCCAGTAAGCACTTAGTAACTCATCTACGCTAGGATGAAGATAATAACCTAATTGTCTATATTTTAGATGCATTTTTGTTTCTTCTTTTCATCCCATTTCTCACGTTTTTCTTCCTTAAGCTGTCCCCGAAGCATTCAAAGCTGCTTAATTACACTGAACATCCAAGGAAGGATGAAGGAATTCACTAAAGTGTTAACTAGAGAAACAGTAGTAGGGGCTAAAACCCACGTAGTGGAGGCAGGATTGATTGTAACATTTTTTTGATATGAAAACAATTGACTACTTAATAAAGTTAAAACACATCTTTACTCTTATCAAAGTATATAAGAAATTTCCCTGATTTTCCCATAAATACATTTTTTAAAAAGGTTTATTTGTATTAAGTTGGCTCTTATATTACTTAAGTCTGATAATTGCAATATATCCCTTAATTAAAGATGCTAATAAACATAGAATCCTAACATTGTTATAATATTACTTTTGGTCAAAGATTCTGAATTACTTGCTACATGATTTGTGCATTAGAAACAATATGTTGTTATCTATAATGTGGGAGATTTTGAACTTACACAGAAAAGGACTTGGGAGAAAATATAGATATTATGAAAATTATTTTAAGTTTTCAATTCTCAAATATCCTTTAAAAGGAAATGTGTATATGTATTTATATAGGTTTACATATGCTTAAAACATAAAATACTATTTCTTATATTTTTTAATACCTTACTTCATTATCAGAGGCCACATGGCTAATGGTACATATTAAATAATCAAATACTGAATTTAGATGTAGATACATTGAAAGTTATATCCAAACATACAATGGTAACCCTCAGAATAATATAAAACCAATGCAAATATGATCCGAGAATTTGGTGTTTAGGAAAACTACACATAACTCAATTTCATTAATAAATATATCAACCTAATTAATTTTGTGCTTTTTTTATGCAATGTAGTCTTTATAACAAAGGCTCAGCAGTCTGCTTTCCTGCCTATCATTATGATTTGGTTCATCCCAGGAGAAACCAAAGTGGAATAAGATTAACCATAGACTTGACAATGAGTAGTGTGAGTGATTCTCAGAATTATTTGAAAACCAGTTTTGCATGAATCAGTTATGGCTACCTGGGTTATTAGTTTACTCCCTTGAAATAAATAAGTGTGTCATCTAAATTGAACTGGAATAAAATTTCCTCCTGCCATCTCTGAGGGCATATACATATATAAGAGTCATACTTATATATGACTCTTATATAAAAGAGTCAAGCACAGAAAATTAAATGGTAAAATGGTTGCTAGGCCATGAAGGGAAGGTAACATAAGGAATTGCTATTTGGCAAAGATTAAGTTTAATTACACAAGATGATTAGGTTGGAGAAATCTGTTATAGAACATCAGACCTGTAGTTAATAGTACTGTACTGCAAAGTTAAAAATTTAAGAAAGTAGATCAAATGTTAATTGTTTTAACCACAGTAGGAAAAAATAATAATTTCCCTATGACTAAAGACCTTTCAGCATTAAGAAAAAAATTATGGGCTTGGTCCCTGTGGCTCAAGTGGCTAAGGTGCCAGCCACGTACACCTAAGGTGGCCGGTTCAAGCCCAGCCCAGCCCACCAAACAACAATGATGGCTGCAACAACAACAAAAAAATAACCAAGCGTTGTGGTGGGTGCTTGTAGTCCCAGCTACTTGGGAGGCTGAGGCAGGAGACTCACTTGAGCCCAGGAGTTGGAGGTTGCTGTGAGCTGTGATGCCACAGCACTCTACCCAGGGGGACAGCTTGAGACTCTGTCTAAAAAAAAAAAAAGAAAAAAATTATGCCGTAATTGGATTACTGTCTCAATTAAATTTGATTTGCCCATTCAGAGGGCTGAGGTTAAATATTGGTTAAAGTTTTAATTGAGGCTTGATATCTAATGCTAAAGATAGCCAAATAAATTTTCCTCATGACCCAATTGCAGTGTACTGGTCCATAAAGAATGACTAAGTCCAAATCTTGAAGAAATAGAGTTCTATGTTGACATTTAACTAGTTATTTAGTAGCTTCCTTCAACTTTCTTGAAATGCCGTTATGAATAAAACTCCTTAACCCTCCTCAAGTTTATTTTACATTAGATTTGTTTCAAGTAAGAAATTTATTCCTTTGTTTGTGTCTGAATTAATTTCATACTCTTTTTTTTTTTTTTTGGCTGGGTCTGGGTTTGAACCCGCCACCTCCAGCATATGGAGGCACAGGCACTGCCCCATATTCTTTTTCTATTATAGGGAAAAACCTGAGAGATATTTGAATGGGTTCTGATCATAACTGCATGATCCTATAAATTTCCTTTTTTTGTTTAAGCTAGTTTAAACTCAACTCAAAATTTAATTTTGATAACTGAGAATTAATCGATCCCTTACCCAGAAGAAAGAGAAATCAGTGAAATGAATTTACAAGAAGAGGTCTTAGCTGTAAGATGAGATCCAGAAAATTATAGTATTCTGGGAGCCAAAGGAAAAATAATAGCTTTCTCAACTTTTGCTTTCCTTCTCAACTCCCCTACACAAACATATCCACAGGAGAATAACATTTTGGAGACACTTAAAGATTTCACATTGTTGTTTATCTTAGGTTAGAGGTTATGATGAAATCTAGTCTCATGATTCCAGAGTAATTTTAAAAAGCAGCCATTCAGCTAGGTTTTAATTAATATTTCATTGCTATGTATATGTTTCTGGGTTTTCAATTTATATTTACACTTATCAATCAAATGATTGTTTTGTTTTTGGTCCTGATTAGCAATTTGCTTCTTAGCTCAGGACATTTAAGTTATAGGCACAGCAAGTTCTTAACAATTCATCATTGTTTGGAATTATACACATATAAAGATGTAATTAATTTAGTTTACTGATTATACATGTGCAGATAGAATTTCCAATTGCTTTCTTAATTTTAGTCACATGTTAGCTTTGGTTCACTTTGTGAACAGAAATGGAATCTTTATTGTGCATTTAAAATTTCATTCTTACGAAAAGTGTTTTAAAACATTTATTTTCTTGCCTTTTCATTTTTTTATTAGCAGTATTGTTAGCTTATACATATTTCTACAGAAAGACGAGCCCCAGGCCCCATTTTTCTTTTATAGTAACATTTTCCTTCTAAGTTTTCTGCACTCTGTAGCTTCAGAAAACTTAGTCTCCAACTCCATTTCACAGTATCAAGCACTCATATCTCAACCCCACTTTTGTTTAGTGATCTCCATGGTTGTTTGGTATAGGAATTTTTAAAATTACTACATAGAAAATTATGTTACCTTGTGATAATTTTATCTAATTACATCTTTTTTCAATTTAAAATATAATTCATTAGATATTATTAAACAAAAGGTATGTTTCAAACTTTTAATCATGAAGGAGTTCTATCACAAGCACGGTTATAAAACGTTCTATTAGCTAATCTACACAATATGTCTTCACTATGAAAAGGTAAAGCATAAAGTGCTTTTCTTGGTGATAGCATTTGTCCCCATACTCAGATTTCTCTTTTTTTCATCTTAGAATCACAAAAAGCTTAATACTATCACTATATGGCACCAAAATACATTAAACATTCATTTAAGATTGCTTAATTATTTTTCTTAATTTAAAAATATTACTGGGTACAAATGTTTTTGGTTACATGTATTGCTTTTGTAATATTTGAGTCATGGCTATGAGTACCCATCACTCAAATAGTGGTCACTGTATTCATCAGGTAGGTTTTCACTCATCCCCTCCCATTTAATTTCCACTGTGTTTACTTCCCTATATAGATACACGTGCTCATATGTCAGTTACAAATTAATAGCCAGTACTTGTGTATCAGCTTTTGCTTCCTTGCAATATGGTACTTAGGGTAATGATCTCCAGTTCCAATCAAATTGCTGCAAAAGCCATTAATTCATCCATTTTCATGGCTTAGTAGTACTCCATGGTATGTGTGTACATGTGTATCATATTTTGTTAATCCAGTAATGAATTGATAGACACTTGGATTTATGCTGCATCTTTACAATTATTAATTGTGCTGCAAAAAACAATTGTGTGTAGCTGCCTTTTTTGATAAAATGACTTCTTTTCCTTTTGGTATAGAGTCTGCAATGAAATTGCTGGGTTGAATAGGAAGTCTAATTTTAGTTCTTTGAAGAATATCCATACTGTTTTCCACAGAGGTTGCACTAATAATGTAGTCTCCCACCAGTAATATATATGTGTTCCTTTCTTTCTGCAGTCACAAAATGGTGAATGTCAAATTAAATACTCTATCAATCATGATAGCTACAAAGAAAATAATATACTTCAGAATATACTTATTCTAATGGGTAAAAGATTTCCATAATGAGAGCTACACAACACCAAGGAAAGAAATTGCAGATTACACAACAAATGGAAAAACATATCATGCTCAAGAAATGGTAGGATCAGCACTGCCAAAATACTCATACTATACAAAGTGATTTACAGATTCAATGCAATCCTCATCAGAATGCCAACATCATATTTCACAGACCTAAGACAATAAATTTATGCTTCATTTGGAACTAAAAATAGCCCAAATAGCCAGAGAAATCTTAATGACAGAGAACTAATCTGGAAGTGTCACAATCCCAGATTTTGAACTATACTACAAGGCTGTACTAAATAAAGCAGCATGGTATTTTCATAATAATAGAATTATAGACCAGTAGAACAAAACAGAGAACCCAGATATAAAATTGTCCACATATAGCCAACCAATCCTTGACAAAATAGGCAAAATACACTGGGAAAAAGAACCCTTATTTAATAATTGATGTTGGGAAAATTGAATAGCTACATGCAGAAGAATGAAACCACATCCATATCTCTCACCACTCACAAAAATTAATTCAAGATGGTTGAAAGACTTAAATGTAAATCTTGAAACCATAAGAACTGTAAAAGAAAATATGAAAGTACCTCTTCTAGGTATCAGCCTAGGCAAAGAATTTGTGATGAAGACCCCTATGTCAATTAACAGAAACAACAAAAATAAATAAGCCTGGTTTGCTTAAATTAAACAGCTTTTGCACAACTGAGGAATTAATCAACAGAGCAAAAAGACAACATGAAGAATGAGAGAAAATATTCGCAAATTGTGTATTCAGTACAGGGCTAATATACAGAATCTACAAAAACTTGAACAGATCATTAAGAAAAATGAAATAACCCCACTAAAAAGTATGCAAAAGAGATGAACAGAAGCTTTTCAAAAGATAGACAAATTGCGATAAACATATGAAAAAATGCTCAGCATCACTAGTCATCAGGGAAATGCAAGTTAAAAGCACAAAGAGATGTTTACCTTACCTTTATTAGAATTATTTTTTTTTTTTTTTGCAGTTTTTGGCCAGGGCTGGCCACCTCCAGCATATGGGGCAAGCGCCCTACTCCTTTGAGCCACAGGTGCCACCCCCTCATTTAATTTAACAATTAATTAACTTTAACTTAATAATATTATTTAGTTTAAAGTTTGTCAAAGATTTGTAAATACTTTCTTAGGCTTAGGCTATAATCAACAAAAATTATTGAGAGAGGATAAGAGGGACATGACTTGCATGGAGAGGTAGGTCTCACAGAAGACAAATTTCAATGAAAAGCCTTTATTATTAAGTAATTAAGGTCAATCATTTTGAAATACTTCACTTTATTTTAATAAGAAAATATGACAAATATATGTTCAGTTCCATTATTATTCTTTAAATCATATCAATAAGACCACCTACAACCAAAAGCAACAATATTTTTGTTCTAGTGTGTGGAAAGTACTTCCCAGGGAGATTGACATGAGAGTCAGTGGACTGAGTGGAAGACCTTCCTTCAGAATGGATAGGTGCCATCCAAAGAGCTCCAGGCACTGCTAGAACAAAGCAATGATGAAGGATATTCAATTCGCTTTGCTTAACTCCTCTTTCTACCCCATCCTGCTGCCCCCTGGAACAAAATGCTTTTTCTTCTCCTACCCCAGACTCCAGGTTCTTTTGCCTCTGGCCTCTGGAATTTCACCAGTGGCCACCTGGTGTTTTCACTGTGGGATTCCTTGGTTTTGAGATCTTCAGAGTTGCACTAAGCCACACTAACAACTTCCCTGTGAGACTTGCTACATCTCTGGGAGCCTCACTACTGATTTTTCTCATTCTCCAACTAGCAAATAGCCTGCTCTGGGACTTCATCTTTATAATCGTGAGAGCCAATTCCCCTTAATAAATTTTCTTTTGTGTATGAAAAGAAATTTTTATATGCATTTGTATATATATATGTGTCTATGAGAAAATAAAGCAAATGGCCAAAATAAATGAATTTTGTACTAATGTAGAAAAAGTTGAAGTTTCTCTAGTTCACCTAAGATTAAATTTTAGGAACATATTTACATTTTGAATAAAATCACTCCCTATGTGACCATTATATCATTTCATGTTTCATTTACTATTCATGGTGCTTCAGAAAAGTAACAAAATGTCACTTTTTAAAAAACATTATAATGCAAATATTTAAAAAATGCCAGAGTATCCTAATTATTGATTTGACTTGAACGTTATGTATTCTGAAACTTTTATTGATTACCTTCATAAATTTTCAATTTTGTGCTAGAGTTTAGTTAAAATTTCTGTTTATAATGGCTATATTTTTACTCTAGATAGCTATGTGTGTGTGAGACAGAGAGAGAGAGAGAAACATGAAATACTTAGCACTTCCTAGTTTTATTCTCAAAAACTACAATTTATTCACCAGTCAAATGTTCATAATTTTTCTGTGGAATATAATTATACAATTGTGTCCTTTGTTTGATTTTCAAATAACTGAAGTTATTTTAAAAAGTATAACAGACCAGGAGGTAAAATATCAAACAAAACAGCAAAAGACTCAAGCAATGACAAGTGATGCTCTCATGCTGATAATATCAAACTATTTCAACATGGCCTGGTGGGCAGAACATCTGGTGAAATTAAAGAATCCTAACTTGAATGACAGTGTTGAAATTTTTTTCTTCTTGATATCAATGAACTTGACAACTTGTGGTACTTGTGAATAGATGAAGCTGTAGCCTTTGTTTCTTAATTTGTATAGGTAATTTTAATAACATTTCATAGTTCGTTTTTTAATGTTACAGGTGTACTTCATGTTAGTGCAACTTCCTTTATCATTCTTTAAAAGAGACCATTTTTTACAAATGATCTATCATAAGTGATCTTTGATGTTACTATTGCTCTTGTTTTTTGGCTCAGGGAACCTTTCCCTGTATAATGCCAAACTTACTTGGTTAATGTAGGGTGTGTTCTGACTGTACCACTGACCAGCCAGTCCTCCAACTGTCTTCTTCTCCTTGGACATCATTATTCTCTTAGGCACAACAATATTGAAATTAGGCCAATTAGCAACTCCCCAGTGGCTACTAAGCATTTAAATTAAAGAAAGTGTCTCTTTTAACTTTTTAAATCAAAAACTAAAAATGATAAAGCTTAGAGAGGAAGGCAATGCTAAAAGCAAGGAGAGGTTGAGAGATTGCCTTTTGCATTAAATACCCAAGTTGTGAATTAAAAGAAAAAATTCTTAAAGGAAATCAAAGTGCTATTTCAGGGAACACAGAAATGATAAGAAAGTGAAATAGGCTTACTGCTCATATGAAGAAAGACAGAGTTAGTGGTCTGGATAGAAAAATCAACTGTCCAAGACATTTTCTTCAACCAAAGCATAAAAGAAATTTTAACTTTCTTAAATTCTATAAAGGCTGAGAGAGTCGAGGAAGCTTCAGTAGAGAAGCTTGGATCTAGCAGAGGGCAGTGCATGAGGTTCATCAAAGAACGATGATGGCTCCACACCATACAAGAGTAAGGTGAAGCAGCAAGGGCTGATACAAAAGCAGCAGCAAGTTATCTGAAAAATCTACGATAATTGATGAAAATGAGCACACTGCATAATAGACTTTCAATGTAGATAAAACAGCTTTATTTTGGAAAATGATGCCACCTAGGATTTCCATAGCTAGAGAGAAGAGTCAGTACGTGGCTTGAAAGCTTTGAAGTTCAGGTTGACTCTCCAGCCACAGGCTAACACACACAGAGACATTAAGTTGAAGCTAATGTTTATTTGCCTTTTTAAAAATCCTTGGGCCTTTAAGAATTTTGCTAACTTCACTCATCCTGTGCTATATAAATAGAACACCAAGGCCTAGAGAATAGTAAACCTGTTTACAAAATGGCTACTAAATAAATATTTAAAGCCCACTGTTGAGATCTACTGCTCAGAAGAAAACAAACAAAAAAATTCCTTGAAAGCGTTACTGGTTGTATAAGTGTGGCTCTCTCTGATGCTCTGAGGAGTCAGAAAGGTCTGTTCAGTAGACAACTAGATGCTTCTCTCAGTCCTTTCAACCTCTCAAGTACCAGTAGCCTCCTGTACAGGTAAGAACGCCAAGGCTGCGGAGGTTAAACCATGGCTGACATCCACCAGTTGGTAGGTGACAGGGATAGAATGCAAAGTGAAATCTGTCAGATTCTAAAGTTCCTAATATTTAAAAAAAAAAGTTACTAAACATTCAAATACATGAAAAAGCAGGAAGGTAAGTATAATAACCCCCCATGTTCCTGTCACCCAATTCCAACAATTACCAACTACTGGCCAGTCTGTCTTCGCCTGGGCACCCACACACTTCACGCCCTGCTCTTGGATCATTTTGAAGCAAATTCAGAAATCACCATTTCCTCTATAAATATTTCAGAATCTCTAAAAAACAAAACTCTTCCAAAATATAACTACAGTAGCACTGTCACATTCAAAAACTCAACAAGTCCTCAACACCGTCAAGTATCTAGGCAATGTTCAAATTTTTCCAATTATCTAATTTTCTTTTCTTTTTGAGTATTTTTTTAGTTTTTCCAACTAATATGAGAATATGCAATTTTTAGGTTACATTGTTCTCACTTCCAGTGTAAAGCTGCACTTGTAGAAGAGCCCCTCACCCAGGGGACGCGTTATACACCCTCACGATGTGCACATGAGGAGACATCCGCCTCACGCCCTCCCTCCTTCTGCCAAACGTCCTCCCTACCAACTGGACTATATTAGTGTTTTATTGTTCTTATGAGCATGGATGTGGAGAGAAGGGAACACTTCTACACAGCTGATGGGATTGCAAACTAATACAGCCTTTAGAGCAGTGGTTCTCAGTCTGTGGGTCGCCACCCACAGGAACTGTATTAAAGGGCCATGGCATTAGGAAGGTCGAGAACCACTGCTTTAGAGAGAGAAGTATGGAGAAGCCTCAAAGATCCAAAAGCAGACCTTCCATTTGACCCTGCAATCCTGTTACTAGGATCTACCTGGAAGAACAAAAGTCATTTTACCACAAAGACATTTGCACTAGAATGTTTACTGTGGCTCAATTCACAATTGCCAAGTCGTGGAAGGAACCTAAGTGCCCATCAACCCATGAATGGATCAACAAACTGTGGTATATGTATACCATGGAATATCCAACTAATATGAAATTAATATATAAACAATTATCTAATTTTTAAGTTTATTCAAATCAAATCTAAATGAGGTTCACACATCAGAACTGATATGTCTTCTAAGGCTTAATATCTCTCTGCTCTCCACCGTTTCTGGCATCCCCCTCCCTGTAGTTAACTGTTGCAGAAAGCCGGCTGTTCACCTTACAGAGTTTTCAACAGTCTAAATTTTGCTGATCGCATCACCATGAAATCAATTACCATGGTCTTCTGTCCCTGGTATTTTCTGTAGTTAGTAGTCAGACATAAATATAAAAGCTTAATCAGGTTCCCTTTTTCACAAGGATGCTTCACAGATGACACTGTGTAAGCCCTTCAGAAGACACATCGCATGCTTGTCTCTTTTTGTAATGTTATTGATAATGATGATCACTGCTAGATCCTCGACATCATTAGAAGACTGAAAAATAATAATATTCTAATTTTTCATGTGTTAGCTGAAATACTGGCAAAGGAAAACCTTCCCCTCATCACATTTAGTTTTCTTTTTCTTGTTTTAAAGGTAGAATAATTGCTTGATTCTTGGCTGTAATGTACCAGTTTTCAAAATAGAGTTGATTCCCAAGCATTGACAAAGGTGACGGAGTTTTCTTTTTTTTTTTTCCCAAAAATTATTATATGCTCGTGGAATTAAACATAGTTTATGTGTTTCACTGTGTTAATAAACACTAACAACAGCCCCAGAAGTGCACTAACCCCGACAGAATAACCAAAACTGCAGCTTTTTCAGTGCTGTTTCCCCTTACATTATGCACCACTAGGGAGGTGTGACCAAATTACTATTTAAACTCTTGAAATAGTTTCTCTGTGGAGTTATTTAATGTACACTTAGGTTCATTTATTTCATTTTATTCTAAATGCTTAAGACTTACTTTTTTAAAAATTCAATTCTGTTGTTACTATTATGTAAACATTTTCATGACGTCAGAGTCAAAACTGCATGACCGGGCTTGTTAAGTTTAACCCGCCCCACCCTTGTCCTCAGCTTCTCTTCCTTGCATACAAGGTTCACATTTTTTACTTTCTGTACCTTACACAGGAGTCACAGGGATGATGCCACAGAGACGTCCTACAGACCCTTCACCTAGCGTCCCCTACTGGTGATATCTTATGTCGTCATGGCAAAATCATCAGAACCGAGAAATTCAGCATTGGCACATGCTATTAGCTAAACTACAGGGGTTATCCAGATTCCTGCAGCTCTTCTGTCATGTCCTTTTTGGTTCCAGGACTCAATCCTCCATCCCACAGAGCATTCAGTCCTCATGTGTCCACAGCCTCCTCCTGCCGCTGACAGCTCCTCACTCTTTCCTTGTCATTCACGACCTGGACACATCTGAGTACGGCTCAGGAATCTGACCACACACATCATTTGGGTCTGTCTGGTGGTTTCCCATAACCAGACGGGGTTGACAACTTTTGTGAGGAGTATCTCCAGGTGAGTGCCCTTCTCGTCACATCATACCAGGTGGCACACGATGTCAGAATGTTTCACCACTGAGGATGCCAGCCTGGATCACTTGGTGAAGGCGGTGCCTCCACCATGGAGTTCCTACTTTTCCCTTTGTAATTAAACAATACTTGGAGGGTGATATTTTTAATTTATGCAAATATCCTTGCTCACTAATGCCAGCATCCCTCAGTGGCCCTCGCCTGCTGTAACTGTCCCTGTGTTGTTCTGTGGTGAGTTACTATTGCTCTCATTTCTCCTTTAGCTATTAATCAGAATTTGTTTGTGGAGAAGAGTAGTTCCTTCCTATTTATCCATTCACTTATTTACTTATATCAGCATGAACCCACTGGAATTTATTTTATATTTTGAGTTATAATCCAATATTACCATTTATTTTGATCCTCAAATCCTCCAGCGTTGGCCACTGGGAGTTCTTCTGGCCTGTCTCCTCTGCCCTTTTGACATGTGTACCCTCAATTAGTCAATTATTTTACTGATTGACTGACTGACCATGTCATTACTTTCTAGCACCACAAGATGTTCCGAGATCTCTCTTGTGTATGGTCTTCCTCATCCTTGAAATCAACCACTTTTTCAAGGGACCCTGGTTCCTTTTCTTAGAGAGGTTTATTAGTGGGTACTGTGTGTGCTTCCTGCTGCTAGGTGTCACCGTTTCCAGCCCTCTCCACACAGAAAGCTAGGAAATTCACATGTGTATACTAATCATCTATGGCATAGGAGTTTTTTTTTTTTTTAAGTCAGTTTATAGTGATAATAATTCCTCTGATTCCTAGTCATAGGGCTTGTGCAGCTGTGCCCTACGTATATTTGTAACTTCCTTCTCCAACAATGAGAAGCCTGGCTCCTGTTACCTACAATATATTTCCTTATTTGGTCAATCATAATGCACAGATCACACTTGCCTGTAGTTCTTTTCTCGTTAGCCTTAGAGCATCAGTCAACTGTCTTCCAAAGTTACCAAATTCAGCTCCTTCTTTCCCCATTCCCTTCAGTGCGATTATGTCATTCATCTGTGACACAGTTAGATTCATTTACCATGTATACTTTTTCTAAGTTTTTTTATTTATCCTACAACTTTTTCTAAAACCATAAACACCACCCATGTACACACTGTTCTTTACCCGACTTTTTTTACTTAATAGTACAACCTGGAGACAGCCATGTCCTTTCTTCCCTTCCACAGATGCTTGGTTCTGTCCATACAGTCCCCAAGTTATAAACATCTGATTAACCTACAACTCACACTTAAAAATGGAGACTATTCCAGAAAGGCCTCAAGTCAAGTTATAAACACCTGACAAATGTTATGACTTGTACTTACAAATGGGGGGCTATTACAAGTAAGAGGTAAATATATGTATCCCAATTTACATACGAACTCAGCGTAAGAACAAACCTAGAGAACCTATCTTGTTTGCAACCCAGGGACTGCCTGCAGAGCTGTATATAAGGCATTCATCCAACCTCTTCCTGACAGACGCTAGGTCGCTTCCAGCCACATACTATCATCAAGAGGAGTCACAAAGATGATACAACAGAGACTTCCTACGGACCCTTGCAACAAATAGCCTTGTGCAAACACCTTTTCTCATTTTATCCAGTCTAACTTTGAGATTGTTCCCTAATGTGAGCTTGTTTAGTTAATAAAGACGTGCGTATGTAAGTTTGCTACATACTGTTTTCCCTTGGTAGGACTGGACCATTTTACATTCCCATCAGCAACGTAGGAGAACAGAATTCCCCACTGCCTCTCCAGCAGAAATGATATCAAACTGTTAGATTCCTGTCAATACTAATGTGTGAGAAATGCTATCTCAGCCTAGTTTTAATTAACATTTCTTTTATGATGTGAGAGACTGATTATATATAGAGATATCCTGGTTTATTTACATTTCTTTTTTTTTAAACCTTTCTAATCTCTTGCCTATTTTTCTACTGGATTGCTAATCGTCCTCTTCATTATTTTTATAGGTCTTCTCTAGAATTAAAATCTTAATTCCTTTTCTGTGATAGGACAGAAATTAGTTTTGTCTTTTATATTTTTACTTAATATTTATTTTTGTCTTTTATATTTTTACTTAATATTTATAAGTTCTTTTCCATAAGACTTGAAAACTTTCTTCATGTAGTCAATGTTTTTTAATCTTTTCCCTTATTGAATACAGATTTTGAATTATAAGAAAGTTCTCTATGCTCTCAGTGTCTAAATGAATTTCTTCTAGAACCTGTAAAACATTTGTTTTTATATTTAAATCTGATCCTTTCGAAATGTGCCTTACATAAGTTATAAAAACTAGATCCAATTTTATCTTTTCCCATATGGCTACTTAGTTATTCCATATGACTTATTAAAAAGTCCATCATCCTTCTACCAACTTGAGACACCATGTTTATCATATAACAAATTTCCTTGTATCACTGGGTCTGTTCTTTCTATTCTGCATCATTAGACCATCTATTCATACACAAAACCACCATTCTTAGTTAGGAAGGTTTCAATACATGTTGTAACATCTGGTAGAATTCTGCTCAACAATGTTGTTTTTCCCACGGTTTTCCTAGCTATTCATAAATGAACTTTATAAATCAACCTGAGTAGGTCCAGTAAAAAATCTAATGGCATTTTTATTGTGATATTATGTTGACAAATCATCATATAAATGACCTTCAAGAGTATTAACATTTTTATGTCATTAATTATGTTTAACTCTAAATTTATGTCTCTTTCAGGAGTGTTTTATAGGTTTCTGCATTTACATTTGGGGTATTTTTTTTGTTAATACCTTGATTTAGCTGGGTTTTATTTCCTATAGTAGGGTTTTTGTTATACATGCACATACACACACATGCATGGGCTATAAAGAAAGTATCCAGTCATGTAATATGAAAAACAGTATTAACAATGGGTGGATAGTTTCTGGATAGCCCTCCTGTATATGTGGGTGTGTGTGTGTGTGTGTATACATAGACACATATTTTTGTTTCCTATACATACACACATATATGTAGTGTGAATATATGCTGTTGATGTATGCTAACCTTTTAATCTGCTGCCTATTGTTGACATTAGTTTTTCATTTATTCTTTTAGACTTCTCCAAACTATACCCCATCGTATGCAATTAGAGACGCTTTTATTTCTTCCCTTCCTGTTGTGTGTCTGTGTTGGCTTTGCCCTGTCTGAGCACACTGGCAGATGCACCCAGCACAAGGCTACAGCACAGCAGAGCTACAGGGCATCCTTGTCTTGCTTCAGACTTTAGTGGAAACCCTATGGTGCTTCCCAGCACAGAAAAATGCTAGTGTTTGCCGACTCACATGTATCTTTTTTTCATCTTAGGGAATGTAGCCACCAAAGTCTGTGTTAGTGACTATTTTTAATCAGTGAATACTGAGTTTTGTCTAACATCTTTCTGCATCTATGACAATGGCCCCTTCATTTTCCCTCTAGCCCTATTATTATGATAGACTATATTAATATATTTACTCCTACCAAACCCAGCCTTTGCTTTCTGGAATAATCCACACATCATAGTAATCTATTAATTTTTTTCATGTGTTGTGGATTCTGTTTAAAAGCTTTTACTCTTAACCACTGGACATTTTGAAAAATCCTTGCATCAATGGGTGGATTTTGGCCCCAGGGAACACTGAACATTGGCAATTTTTGGAGCCAGTTTTAGTTGGGGTTGGGGTGGGCGAGAGGAGATGCTGCTACTGATAACTAGTGAAGAGGCCAGAAATGCGGGTGAGCTTCCTATAAAGCACAAGACAGACAGCGCTGTGCAACAAAGAGCTATCCAGACCCAATGTCACCAGTGCCGAGTCTGAGAAACCCCGCCTTAGTCGACCAGTCCATGGGAGTGACACCATATTTGAAAATGAGACGGCTCCTGGGTCTCACACTACCGATGTCTTTTCACCCAGGTGACTAACTGCAGGGGAAACACAAGGAAGGCTCATGGGAGTGCAAGTCTTCCACTGCGGGAGAGTGGGGCCTTGAACCAAGACAAGGAGCCCTCCCGACTCCCTTGGTAAGGGTGGCAACCTACTTCTTGACTTCCATTTTTTCAGATACGACATCTGAAACTCTGGATTTGTAAACAACAGAAGTAAAAATGTCAGCGAGGTCAATATAAACCTTCACACGGGAGAGTCTGAACTCAACTCTGAATAAGAATCCACACGCCTAGTCCAGATCTCAGCCAGTTATACCCCTTGGACAGGAGACTTAATTGAAAAGGTTTCAGAAGGTTCCCAACCAAAAACCCCAATGTTCTGAGAATGGCTGTCTGTGCCCAGGGCATCAGGCTGATCTGTTTGTCACAAGTCTTTAGAAATGTCAAGATCAATATCACACTTTAAAAGTTACCTCCCACTTGGGGTCTCCGTCAATTTCCACCACCTTCAAGCCATGTTTGTTCTTCAAGTGCCTGTTGAACTCCCATTTGGTGCCATATACAAAGCTGCAGACGGGACACTTCAAACCCCCTGAAAGCAAAGAGAGACGTAAGAAGTGTGCACAGCAGATAAAATGCAGTGGTCCCTCCTATTCAAATGCCTCCAATGTAAGAAGCCTACTATTTTGTCTCTAGCACTTTGATTCAATCCCAGCTCATCTCAGTACCAGAACACAATGGCAACAGAGTGTGTATGTTTTCCAGGGTAGATATTTTAAGTTACTGAATAAACATTTGCAGAGAACCTGACATGTGCTTGCTAGTTTAAATGACAGAACTGACATAAGTAACATAATTCTCTTGACCATGTGGATAAGTGGCTTAAACTGTTCTTTCATTTTTTTATTTCTAAATAAAAAAAAATAATTTAGGAAACTTTCTCAGTCTCTTTTGCCCCAAAACACTAAAAGCAGGAGCCAGATTCTCAATGTCCTCCACATCATAAGCTAAGTCATTTGTATATATTATTCTCACATAAATTTCCCAGTAAAGAATAAATTAAAACGCTGGTCACGTCCTGAAATGTCACTATTTATTAAGTTGGTTAAATTTAATCAATAAATTTAAGACCTCACTATGGGCCTGGTCAGGTCCCAGGCTCCTGGCCTTCTGGCACTATCAGGCCTCACTACTGAGCTAAGCCGAGGCAATGACCCTCCTGAAGTCCCTGTCACTATGGCAGTCTGGAACTTTGAGGCCATCTGATTCCGACAGGTCACTCTTGAGTCCTGAGCTCCCTACCTCCTGTCTTCCCCTGTCACGCACCCCTTCCTGCTCTGCCTTTTCTCTGGACTCCATGGCTTCTCCTGTCCAGGCCAGTCCTCCCACTGCATCCTAGACTCCCAGAACTCCAGGGCAAAAAAATTCCCATCATTTGGCTCGTTAGAGAGAGCCTGCTCCTTCCCCAGGCCAGAAGCTGCTCAGGCTCACAAGCCCCAGGTGAGGAGGCAGCCAGGGCAGTGCAGGGCAGCAGTGCCCCCTCCTCTACAGAGGACAACCATCTCCTGGTTTGCCCCTCCTGGCCACAGTGCCATGCCCATCAGGAGGGCACCCACTCTCTCCATACCGCACAGTTATCCAAGAACCTTCCTTACCATTTCACCATCTGTGAAACTTCATTCTCATGATTATTTAGTTATCATGCATGGGGCTAGGTCCAACCATCCCACTCCCCGCTCTGACAACTTGATTATCAGCCATCTTGCTCTCTCTCACTTGAGGCAACATTATCCTTTAACTTCTAAAGGATATCTGGTTTGTATCCTCACCTGTTTTTTTCTGAACTTGCCCTTCCCAGATCTGCAGCCCACTCCTGTCTTCCTCCTCCATTCACAGTGAAGATTTTATGGAGTCTCCATTTTAATTCTCTCTCCCTCTTTTTTTTTTTTGAGACAAGAACTCACCAGAACCTGGTGTCATCAGCGACTCCTGAGTGACATCAGGCAAGCAGAGGAGGACCAGTGTTCACTAAACATCCTCCTGTTCTTCTAAATTTTATTCCATGGGAGAGTAACTGCCCTATTCAAAAAATTGCTTAAATTAAGATTAGAAATCTAACCCAGAAAAATGACATAAGGTCCCTTCTTTGCCACTGCTGATGGCTTAGGCCAGTGGTTCTCAACTGGGAGATCTGACAGGCGATGTCTGGAGAAATGCAGGCATCACAGCCTGGGGAGCCCTCCTGGCATCTGGGTGTAGGGCCCAGGGATACTGCTCAGCACGCTGCAGTGGAGGGGTGGCCCCACAGCACAGGTGGCTACCAGTGGTGCCAATGCTGAGAAGTCCAGGCACGCTGCTTCCTGGCCGGATCCCTCCCAGCACTGAGCAGTCAGACCAACTTCCTCAGTGGTTAAGCCAATGAACCTTTTTCACGCTTCACCTTACTATTAGTACTACTGCCACCTCCAATAATGACAATGATGCCATCAAGCATCTTCCCATTCTGGGCGGCTAGCAGATGTCAGACACCTCACAGCTTGCTCACACAGTCCAAGGACACAGGTGTGCTTGCCTTGCTTAATACAAAGGCACTGAGGATCAAGTAACCCTTCTGAGGTTGTAGAACCAAGAACTGAATCGAAGTCTAACTCTAGGGCTCAACCCTTCACCTCTGCTGTGCTGTGCATTGTAGGGGGACGCTAGGTCCACCTGCCAAGCCCACAAGACGTCTGCACGTTGTAAGGTGATGTTTGTTGACTGTGCCCACCTGCTAAGTCCACATGATGTCTGCATGTCATATGTCAACAATGACTGCTTCCACCATCAAGTCCAGGCTACATCTGGGTGTTGTAAGGCGACACTGACTTAGGCTACCCGCCAAGCCCACCTGATGTCCGGGTGTGGCAAGGTGATGCTGACAGTGTCCACTCACCAATTCCATGTGATGTCTGGGTGTCGTAAGGTGATGCTAACAGCATCCACCTGCCAACCCTATTCTTCCCTGCTCTCATGATGCCCCTTGTTCCTGGTTCCTCTACCAGCATCTCTCTGACAAACTCCTGTGCAGGCTCTACATCCCCTGTTCAGAGTCCTAAAGCCTCAGTCCCTTCTATAATCCCTGGTATGTGGATCAGTGATGTCCAAAAGCATCCCATTTTCCAGCATGCATGCGAGCAGATGGCTAAGGTGCTTATGCTGACACTGAGCATATCTCTGGCTGCCATATTTGTGCACTGCTTGTGGGGCACTGAGGAGGCAGGAGGGTAATTCTGCACTAATGTCGAGGTTGTCTGGAAAAATTATAGGAGGACCACATCAATCTCACGGGGATCTATCACGCAGTTTAATCACCTCCAGATGTAGTCATGAGATGCTCCACCTCCGAAGTCAACTCTGTGTCAGTGGAATCTGTATAGAGCACTGTCTTGTCTATCAGATGAGGAATAGGCAAGTCCCCAAATAGTCACGGGCACAACCAGCAGCCAACCAGCAGGCCAACACACATCCCAACAACTCCCACCACTGCAGGAGGGTCCCCACCCCACAGGGGTGTGTAAGCATAGCAGGCCCCACAGAGACAGAGGGCAGAGGCACGTGGCTCCTACTAATGTCAGGAGAAAGATGAGAAATGGGTAACAAACTCTTATGCTCCAGAATATGCTACAGAAAGGGCGGCTCAAATGAACGTTTATTTTCTGAAACTCAAAAACACTGCACATTTTCTTAGGCAAAACGAAATGGGCTGTTCCTTTCCTGCCCAGAGGATAATTAAACTTCGTTTGTAATCTCCTTTGTTATCACTTTTTAATCACTAAAATGCTGTCCTCTTTTCCTATACTCTTTTAAACTCTCCACGGTGCGAGGATGTCCTCTTTCTTTTGAGTAAACTGATGGTACTTCTCTTATAAAGACTAAATAAGAGACCAGGAGCAAAACCAAAGTACATAAGGTTAAACTTAGGCTTTAAAATGAAACTGAAGATTCCTTCTGGGGTATTCTTTAATGAAAACTAATTTAGAGAAGAAAACATTCTTATATTATGTTTAAATTAAACTTAATAAGATAATGTCCCCACATTAATTAAAACTTCAACCTTTGCCACAGTGACTTTAATTAAAGAACAACAAATGAAAATATGTAATCTAGACTGAATATATAACTATGCCAGTTAATTGACATCAGAGCTGAGAGAAATTAATTTCTATTTCAATTCATTAAGTTCTTAGGCAATGCACAGAAAAGGTCAGCAGAGGCCTGTGTTACTCACAGGACTGACATTAAGAGCGCACCATAAAAACCACAAGCCCTCAGATCACAGTTTCTTCCTGTAGAATCATTAACCAGGCAAAAATATAAAATTTCAGAAGCAATTTTAAAAATTGATCATGGTATCCTTTGCTTTTTTCAGAATGCAATATATTCTGGAGGAGTTTTAGGCATTAAAATATTTGTGCTCCTTTGTAGTGCGTGACATTATTAAAAATTCAATTTCATTTTCAATAACATAACTCCTGGGACGGCATGGAACGCAGACTGGGCCATGAGAAGAGCTGAATCTGGCATGAACCCAAAGCTCTTGAACTCTTAGGCATTCATTTTCTCTTCTACTAAGGTAAAAAATGCTAAAGCTCATAACCTTTGAAAAGACTGGAAAATGTTCTTCTTAGCAAAGTATCATAAGAATGGAAGAAAAAGTATCGAATGTACACAGCCCTATAATGAAACTAATTTATAGCTCTCAAATGAAAGCTACAACCTAATTCTAGCCCAAGAATATGGGGAGGGGGTGGGGGAGGGGAGGGGAGAAGGATGGATGGGTGGTGGGAGGGTGACTGGAAAGATCACCTATATGGTCTATCTAACAAGGGTACAAGTGAACTTCTCTAGAAATAGAGTATAAATGTTTTAACACAACAACTAAGTAAATGACACAAAGTCTATGTTAACCAGTTTGATGAAAATATTTCAAATTGTATATGAAAATGCTACACTGTACCCCACATTTGCATTAATGTATACAGCTATCATTTAATAAAAATAAATAAATAGATAAGAAAAGGCACTGTGTATGGGTGGCAGAATAATGGGCCTCCCAAGGATCCTGAGATGGGGAGATTATTCCAGACTGTCTGAGTGGGACTAATGTCATCACAGGGTCATTAGGAGGAAAGCAGAAGACAAGACCACGATGACGCAATCTGAGAGAGACTAGACCAGCCACTGCTGGCTTTGAACATGGAGGGAAGGGCCAGAAGCCACAGCAACCTCTAGGAGTCAGAAAATACAAGAAAACAAACTCTCCCCTAGGGCAGCCACAAGAAATTACAAGGTTGTTAGCACCTTGATTTTAACTTGGGGAGACTCATTTTGGACTTCTGACCTTCAGAACTAAGGTAATAAATTTGCGTTGTTTTAAACCACCATCAAGTGTGATGATTGTTTCAAATAACAGGGGCACCAGAGGATAATAAAACAAAACCAGCTTAACTATCCAAGGAAAGGGATATAGAATGATTTTATTTTTGTAAGATTAACAAGTAAAATATGAAACAGGACTTATTAACATTCTCACTTCCTTTGTCTCTTCCTTTTGGCTTTTTAGTAAAGATAGGGTCTCAGTAAGTTGCCCAGGCTAATCTTGAACTTCTGGACTCAGCGGTCCTCCCAGCTCGGCCTCCCAAGTGCTGAGATTACAGACATGAGCTTCCACGCCTAGCCTTCTTTTGTCTCTTAACTTAGTGACTTCCTAAGGGCCCACACAGAGCTCCAGCTCAGAACTAGGCAGAGCTTAGGGATCGTAAGTAATTACATGAAAATCACACAAGCATTGAAGTAGAAGGTTCCTGGTGGATGATGTGCCTTTAGATCCTACCTGGCAATGGGACCCAGGGCTATCTGAATCCTGTCTCAAATGCAGCATCCTTCCCACAGGATCCTCGAAAAAAGAACATTAGGGAAAACACAGCAGAGGAAACAGAGGTTTTATTATTAGCCAGGCTGAGGTCCTAATCCCCACTTAGAAATAGTTAAATAGTTAGCAAACAGAGCATGAGTGAGATCTTCTCATTTCTCCCACCCCTTCTCCCCAGTGTCTTGGGATCTGAGACCTCTGGATAACCACAAGGGAGGGATGGCAAGAGAGGTCAGTTCCAGTGCCAGCCTTAGGTCAGATTACCTTGGGGAAAAAGGAATAAGAGAAAGTAAAGACACCTCATGTGTGTGCCCTTTCAACACGTTACTACATGGCCACCAGCAAACGCAACCCAATCGATATCCTAAAACAGGACGATGCCTCTTCCCCCTCCTCCTTCTCTGCTCCTTTTTCCTTCCCCTCTTTAATTGGTGCAAACACCTACAAACTTTAGGGATGTCAGATGTGTGAATGGCAAGGCACCAGCCACTGAATCAGGGGATTGGTTTGCTTTGGCTTAGCCACCTGCTGACTGTGACCTGAGGCCATTCACGTGTCCTCCCTTTCTTTCCTAATTTTACAACAGGAATGATGATGCCAACCTCACAGGGCCACTATGGGACAGAAATTAACAAATAAAACAACCATCAGTAACACAACATTACATTACTCCATCACTCACTGCAAACATGTGCCAAAACTTATTGAATCTGGGCCCTAATAAAAACAACTTTTTGAAATTTTGTTGTCCTTTCATTTTTTGAGATAGTTCTTGCTCTGTCACCCAGGTTAGAGTGCAGTGGCTATAGCCTCAAATTCCTGGCTTCAAGTAACTCTCCCACCTCAACCTCTATAAGTTCTGGGATTATAGGCCTGAGCCATCATGCTGGGACTCTAAACAATTTTAAAATAAAAATGTCTAAAAGTCAAATGCATAACTTTTGGTTTACCTAGAGTGTCTGGATTTTCTGCTATGCTATTTCCCCTAAATCTGGCATGAAAAACTAATATATGAAGATATAGCCAAGGTATATATGTATGAATATTGATTGATGTTGGCAGAATGGGGATTGAAGACCCCTTCTTAGCAGGGGAAACACTTCCAGAAAAAGGGAAAAAGTTAAAAAGTAAGCTGAGTGAATCAGAACAAAGAAAAGTCAGCTAGTTTATCTTTAAAGTAGCCGCTGCTAAATTTCTTATCTGAACAAGTTTCCTGCTTTCCCCAGAGTTCTGGCCTATTGAGAATACAGCTTACTAACACCCCTGCTGGGTCAGTGACCGCTCTGAGGAAATAATGGTCACAGAAGATGCTGTGGCAAGGCCTGGGAAGATACATTAACTAGGCCGTTTCCTGTCCAGTTAATAGTCAAAGCAAATACCCAGTGTGGAGATGTGTATCATTACTGGGGCACAGATTAAGGGAACAGCTGAAGTCCTGACATATGGGTAGGAGGGCTTATATCCCTTATCGCAGAGGAAGATCCTCTGTGGTGGTGGTGAGGTGAAAACTCCTCTCTCCCATCAATTCTTTAGAGGAGATGGATGCCAGCTTACCCTTTGGGCTAATGAGCAAACAGCCTTCAATAAAAGCTGAGTGGAACTGACATTTGAGGCCACCGTGAGAACCCCACCAGCGGGTGGCAGTCCCCTGGGTTCCCACCTTTGAAAATCCTATTCTGTGTGTCTTGTCTCTTTCTTTCTCATCGTTTCTAACTTTATATTTCTTCAGTTGGTTGCTGCCAGATCCACAGGTCTTAACGGACCCTACCCCCAGGGCAGGACCCTGGCAATTGAAATTCTTCTAATATAACAGAGATTTCCGCAGATGCTCAAAACCAAGCCTTCTCCCTGACACTGTTTCTCCCATAGTTTCTTGTCTCAGTGACACACCCTCACCTCAATAACTGTTTAAAACTGGGGGCCACAAAGAAGGCAGCTCAGACTTTGGGGGAAGCAGCTGACTCTTCCTGTAAGCTCCATGGCACAGGTGAAAGGGATACATACTTTCTGATGAAAGCCAGAACATGGAGCCTTGGTAGGAGCTGTCTTGCCCTCACTCCTAATCTGGGCACTCAGAACAAGAAACTCCTCCACGTGACTGCCCTGCCTGACACGAATCCCAGTGCTTGGCATGGCGCAGGCACACACTACACGTGGCAAAAGAAACACATGGCTAAACATATAGTACCTTTGAGCCATTTCTCAAGCACTTAATACATGTTGGCATTGTCTGGGAATTTTAGAGAATGATGTTTAATCTTTACAACTACTGCTGATGCTGGTGTTACCCCTCCTCCTTGGGGGGGCATAAACTGAGGTTCAGAGAGATTAAGTACCTGGTCTAAGGACCACAGTGATCAGAGATCCTGGCCCCAGGTCCACCTGACTCTCAAGCCTGTGTTCGTCCCAATAACCTAAGAGGCTTGAGAGAGGCCACTGGAAAACAACCAGCCTGCTAAGTCCCATCTTCATCCTGCTGTGTGGAGTGCATGAAGGATTTGTAGAGCTTAGCACTGAAGCATCTGATGCCTCCCACAACCTGTGATTTACTGAGCCCGTTCCTGAGCTAGCTTAATTGGGCATACTTAAGGGGAGGAAAGGGGCAGGCCCACTGAAGCAACACAAGTATGTCTTCTTTAAAGAGAGTGAAGTGTGTGTCTGTGTGGGAGAATGCCCCAGATTCATATTAGTGAACAAGCGATGGCTAAGAGGAACCTACCTCTGATGCTTCAAAGTCAGGAGCAAAATATTTGCACTGTGCCCAGTACAAGCCTAATTACTAAAAAGTACCAGAGTTGCAGAGCACTGGTATACCCAGAGGGCCAGGATGATAGGGACCTGGCAAGGTCTGGTCTCCTTGAACCCCCAGGAGCAGAGGTATGCTGGAGTCAGCTTAACAAGCTCAAACACTGATTGTGCACATTTCTCCCCAACTCACAACCAATGATGTCATCATGGGAGCTTAAAATTGACCATGGTAGAAGAATTTACACTACAGAAGTTGGCAGATGCTCCAAATCAGGTTTCCCCTCTCCCCAGCCATGGGGGAGTTGACTGTCAAACATTTACCATCACACTATGGTGAGTGTCCAAGCAGCCGCCATTACCAGCAAGCTTCCAGAGTGCACTGGAGACCACCCAAACTCCATGGACAATACTGTGGTAACATCCCCAGAAACCCACACAGAACAGCCTGTCTGACCTGGGGACTCTCAGTTCCTTTCGGGCCTTTGCCCACCTCCTCTGCAGCACCTCTCAGTCCTTCCGGGCCTTTG
>CAUYQV010131700.1:0-13604 GCA_963574575.1 Galagoides demidoff
TATGTGGGCAAGAGACTTGAACAGAAACTTCTCTGATGAAGAAAGGCACATGGCCTATAAGACACATGAAAAAATGCTCATCATATTTAATCATCAGAGAAATGCAAATCAAAACCACTTAGAAATATCATCTAACTCCAGTAAGACTAGCCCATGTAACAAAATCCCAAAACTACAGATCTTAATGTGGATGTGGAGAGAAGGCAACATTTCTACACTGCCGGTGAGAATCCAAGCTAATATGGCCTTTTTGGAAAGAAGTTTGGAGAATACTCAAGGAACTAAAAGTGGACCTACTGTTTGATCCTGCAATCACCCTATTAATTATTTACCCAGATGATCAAAAATCATTTTACAACAAAGACACTTGTATCAGAATGTTTATTGCAGTCCAATTCATAATTGCCAACACATAGAAGAAGACCAGGTGCCCCTCCACCTATGAATGGATTACCAAATTGTGGTACATGTACACCATGGAATACTATCCAGCCATAAAAAGATGGAGATTTCACATCTTTTATGTTTACCTGGATAAAGCTGGAACACATTCTTCTTAGTAAAGTATCTGGAGGATAAGAAAAAAAGTATCCAATGTACTCAATACTACTATGAAATCAATATATAATCACCTACACATTCATACAAATGGTAAAACATAACTATAGTTCAGAAAGTAAAAGAGAAGAGGAAAGAAAGAGGAGGTGGTAGGAGGAAGGGTATTTGGGAGGACCTCATCTAATGTGCATGATGCAATGGTACATTTCAAAACTATTAAGAAAAGAATATAATTGTGATGGATGTGTTAATCAGTTCAATGTAAGCATTTCACATTGTATATCAAATCTGAACACTGAACCCCATAAATGCATCAATGTACACAGTCATAATTTAATAAAAACAAAAAACAAAAGAATAAATATTTAATCTGAAAATATAAAAAAATAAAATTTTGAAAAACTTTCCAGGCTATTATAAATTTTCATTAAAAATTTTTAAATTGTTGAAATGTGTTAACTTATTGATCCATAACAAATAATGCATTTTGATTCAAGGAAAAGCCTAACAATTATTTTCCAAGCTTTGAAATAATAAACATAAAAGTAACTGTAATGAATAGAAACTAACACATACCAAGTAATGTGAACTAAAAACAAAATAGAACTGCAGATAAGTTTAACAAGTATCTTGAGGTCAAACTGGCCTTAGGAGATATGTGAAATACTAAGTATTGATAAACCTATTAATTACTAATTCAACTCCTTTAAGTTATTCACTGAAACTCCATTCTCAAAACAAGCTCTCTTCGCAATTCAAGGTAAAATGGAAGATATGGTCCAATGGTCTTTTTCTTTTTATTTCAGAATGTTACAGGGGTACAAATGTTTTGGTTACATGAATTGCTTTGGAACTACTTTAGTCAAAGTTGTAACTGTGCCCATCACCCAGACTGTTTCATTGGTCTATATCTCTATTTTTGTTCCAGTACCATACTGTTTTGGTTACTATAGCTTTGTAGAATAGCTTAAAGTCTGGTACAGTAATGTGTCTAGATTTGTTCATGTACTTAAGTTTGCTTTGGTTATTTGGGCTCCTTTCTGGTTCCAAAGGAAGAATAGGAATACTTTTTCTGGATCTGTAAAAAATTATGTTGGTATTTAGATGGGGTTTACATTAAATCTGTAAATCATTTCGTGTAGTATGGACATTTTAACAATACTTATTCTACCTATGTGTTTCTCCAGTTGTTTATATCATCTTCTATTTCCTTCCTCAGTGATTTGTAGTTCTCGTTGTAGGGATGTTTCACCTCTTTGGTTAAATATACTCCTAAGAATTATATTTTCTTTGTATCTATGGTGAAAGGTATTGAGTACTTGATTTGATTGTCAGCTTGATGGTTGTTGGTGTATAGGAATGGTACTGATTCATATACATTGGTTTTGTTAAAGTAGGACTTTGCTGATTTATTTATCAATTCTAGGATTCTCTTGGACACACCTTTGGGATTTTCTAGGTGCAAAATCATACCATTAACAAAGTGTAAAAGTTTGACACCATCTTCTTCTTCTTCTTTTTTTTTTTTTTTTAGAGACAGAGTCTCACCTTATTGCCCTTGGTAGAGTGGTGTAGCATCACAGCTCACAGCAACCTCCAACTCCTGGGCTTAGGTGATTCTCTTGCCTCGGCCTCCCATGTAGCTGGGATGACAGGTGCCTGCCACAATACCCGGCTATATTTTTGTTTCAGTTTGGCCAGAGCGGGTTGGAACCCGACACCCTCGGTATATGGGGATGGCGTCCTACTCACTGAGCCACAGGTGCCTCCCATTTGACACCTTCTTTCCCCTTAACATCCCTTTCTTGCCTGATTGCTCCAGGACTTCCAGGACTATATTGAATATAAATGATGACAGTGGGCACCTTTATCTCATTCCATTCTATATGGGAATGCTTTCACCTTTCCACACTTAGTATGTTGGCTGTGGGCTTGTCATAAATGGCTTTTATAATTTCAAGGTATGTTCCATCTATGCCTACTTTGTTAATATCATGGGATCAAGGTTGCAATTGTTAAAGGACAATTCTTGGGCAATATCTATCTTCTGCGAGGAAATCAGTTAAATTTGAAAAATTTATACGTAGTTACCAAATATTAAAGACTAATTTTTTATGAATTCTACACTCTTAATTTCAGCATTGTAGAGGAAACAAATTGAATATTTTGATTTACTGATGATGACAGAATAGAATTCTAAAATAGCCTTAATTTGATAAAAAATAATTAGCTTGCTACAACTATTCTGCTCTGCCCTCTTTTTTCCCCATTGATTTTTTGTGGTACCATTCGTAAGATAAAATATGAATTTGAGTGTACTATTTAATGGGATTAAATACTTTGAAGATTTTGTGCAAACATCACTGCTATGCATTTCTAGAACTTTTTCATCATCTCAAACATTAAATAATAACTTCTAATGCTCTCCTCCTTTCAGTCTCTGGGAATCTCTGGTATAATTTCTACAACCATTAATTTGCCTATTTTAGATACCTCATATAAGTGGAATCATACGTCCTTGGTCACTGGCTTATTTTAGTTAACATAATGTTTTCAGGGTTCACCTATGATATCATTTGTTCAAATTTTATTTCTTTTACAGATGAATAATATCTCAGGGTATATATACACCATATTCTATTTATCCTATCATCTGTTGATTGGATGTTTTGATTGTTTCTGCCACATTGTGCTACCTTAAATTAAAAAAATTCATCAGGATGGTACAAATATCTGTCCTTCTAAAGTGAGGACACAGCATTCCCATTTGTTCTCCCTATCTTTGAAGATAAGATCTGGAGGAAGTAACATCAATCTATACTTTTTAGCTCCAGACAAATGACAATTCCCTTCAATGTTATGTAACTTTGATGATAACTTTTTATTAGCAGAAAATAAGTCATAAGATCCCTTCCTTTCTCCTACTTACCTTACTTCCTACTTCTAACCTTCTCAGAAATTACCAGTACAGAAGTTACTCAGCAGATTCAACTTGAATCTAGGGTCTTTCTTTGAAATTTTGACTACTTAAGTATTATCTATTATTTTAATTTATTTTCAATTGTATAAAGGGTCTTTAATAACTTTTGACCTTTAATAAAATTGAGAAATGGAATTTTCCATGTACTAATTTCATTTACATTATTTCCAATTGTTGATCAAAAGAAAATGGAGTTCTACTTACGCTTCACTGCAAATAAGAAAATACAATTCTAACCTAATTAGTGTTAGTTATCTTCTCCTACTTAAGAATATAAATGAAGGTTAATAATTTTTTAACTTATGCTGCCCACCAAAAATGCCCTTTTCCTAATATTTTCAAATGTAAGATTTCTAAAATACCACTATAACCATGAATTCCTAATACTTCAAAATGTGGCTTTTTCCCCCCATTTTGCCACAGTGTACACTGTGGAAAGGAAAATTTATTCAAGTGTTGGAAAAATATTATTTTTAGTTGTCTAAAGTCCATCATAAGAATTAAATTTCTTTAAATTTCTCTTAAAAACATTTTTTCATTATACCCCATAATTTACAGTAAATAGTTCAAATGAACTGACTAAACAGCTTGATAAAAATATACAGATTCTAAAGAGAACTTTCTGAATCCATAAGGTCTGATTATCAAGATTTACTTACATACACTACCATTTGTCATACAATTACTCAATCCATTAATTATGTTTACACACTTCTTGCTATTACCATTTATCCTATTTTCATTTACAGATGATTAACACAGAGCTTCATAGTAGGAGAAGAACATGGGAAAATACCTAAGGTTATTGGCAAAAGTATTGGTAGCTGAAATATATAAATTTAAATTGAGATAATTTTTAGGCAATACTTCTATAAAATTTTAATGTGGCGATCCTATCAGAAGATACAGACTTTAGTGTTAATGTAATCAAGAAACTATTATGCATTTATTTCTAGTAAAGAATGTCAGAGTAAAACATAAGAAATGATCATTTTTCTTTGAATTTTCTTAACATTAAAATATTTTTCCCTGTACAAAGGCTGTATGTAGTGAGGTCTGGATGGGTACTGGCTGGTGTAATTGGATCTAGGCTCTATTTGATTTCTTCAAGGAAAAACAAACATAAAGATAGATACGAGACACTGATATACCAAGGTTATAAAACCTTACCAGATAGTTTTGTACAGTGGTGCCAATGTAAGCAAGGTGGCAAGTTGGAGAACTACTTGTCAAATCTCATATGATAAATATGTATTTATATTTACACACACACATATATATAGTATGTAAGTGTGTATACTGTATTAATTGTATATGACTTTTTAGATCTATACCTAGATATATGAATATATAATATAAGAGATCTATCTGGAAATTATCCAGGCATTTATGTCTTTAGTTTTCATATTACATGACTGGATACTTTCCAAACAGCCCTCATATATCACATATACATACACTATATGTTATATATTTGACATACTACATATATACATACATATACACTAATTATATATGCACATATGTGTGTGTATACACATATAAATATGTGTACATATATATATATATATATATAATGTTTACCTGAACAGTCCCTGTCTTATTCTGGAAATTATATATCTAGATTTCTTCCATTCTCCTGCATTAAATTTCATACGTTATTATTTATAAATCTTTAAATGGTCTATGGAATTTGCTTTAAATTACAATCATTTATTTATAACCCACTTGCAATGGGCTGATAGTATTTCTCATCTGAATAGTAAAATTGTCCAGAGGGAACTCTCCACTCCACTTCAGTCAGCATCAGACATCTGCAGAGTTTATTAGAGATTGCTCCATCAAAAAATAAAATAAAATCTACCTTTGCTTGCATATGTTCCATTTACAACTATAATAAAAAGATGTTAGCATCTAAGGGATGACTATTTGCCAAATTATTTCTTACACTTTAAAAAGTAGGTATGTTTTATTTATTATATGCGTATTGAGGCTAAAAAAGAAAAAAAAGCAGAAAGAAAAAAAATCTTAAATTAAGTGGTAGATGTAAGAGATTCAAAGTTTCATTCTCTGGCCCTGACAGTCACCTACCTTTATGCTACAACATTGTAAAATTTATTTTACAAGATTTTCATTAACTTTTTTGTTGTGTTTGGTTCTTATGTCCTTGTTCTCACGAAGTTTGCAGCCTCGTGACCACTGTTTTCTTTTCCTGACCTAGTTGTTTCCTCTCTCTTGCTGTAGTCTTGTGAGCTGTGCACGTGTGCTATAATCTACCCTCTCTCTGTGACCTGAGAACCAGGACAGAGCCTCAGTAAGCACAGCATCCATGGGCACTGGCTTGTCCTCAGAGACCTCTCCTTGATCCCAGGGCCACTCTGATGACAATGACATAAGACAAAAGAGAGGGGAGCACGCTGCTGATGCTTCAAAAATAGGCAGGATAGCTTTTAGTAAATTTGCAAACTTCTGCCCAAATGGCCCTGAATCCTCCACTTAGTAAGAACAATCTTCTGCTGTCAACATTTAATTCTAAATAGATGATATTTACTTTGTTAGCACAGTCTTTTGACTTTGTTTATTTCAGAAAACAAAAATGATTTTAAAAATTCCATTTAAGATGGGTAATTGAATCTAGAGAAAGCTGGATGATGTCATGAATTAGCTTCATGGGCCTGACTTTCAAGGATAAAAGAATAAAATAATTGATTTTTCTGGGATCCACATAAAGGAATTCATTGCAAGTATAGTAACAACTTTTGTTTGTTAATTTCCACAAAAGGTGAAGCTTTAGGTTAAAACAAGTAATATGTAAAATACTTTAAGTTTTAAATAATACACATAATACATATACATTGTATAACAACAGAAATTACAGATGAACAAAAGAAAGAAAATGAAATTTGTTAGCAATCCCCTATGTAACCAGATTAATACTGAGTTGATTGCAAATATTCTTTTAAATACATTTCTATGCATATGTTTTTAACATGAACATGCTTAATGTAGGTCACTTCCTGTATATGCCAAAAAGTGTTCTATAATTCTGTGTCAGTTGCCCATTATCATTGTATAGTTTTAAAAAAAAGTACTAACATTTGGCAGAATAACCTCTTCCACTTAACCACCTTCTACAAAACTCAATTGACTCGTAGGTGGTTTATCCTTTCATATCAATCTTACATCTGTGTGTCAGACACTATGAAAAATCATAAGGTAATTTTTATTGAAATTTCATTGAATGTATACATTAATTTGGACAGAAGTTTATCAAATTTCCTCATCCATGAACATGACATAGTTGTGTGATCATTAATATGTTCAAGTCTTTTATAAGTATTTTTTACTTATAAACTGTGCTGAAACCAAATATTGTTGCTATTTTCTGTATATATTCTTAATATTTATTTCAAATAGAACATAATTGTTGAGTTGAAGGAAAGTATGTTTGATAATCTATTAATTCATAGTAATCTATTTAAACATACATTAAAAGATTAATGATATATTTATGTAATGTATCATTTTTCATATGGTATTAATATATAATTAGCAGTACTAAGTAGTAGAATTCAATATAGCATTTTATTTGTTTATTTATTTACTTGTTTTGCCATATTTCCTTTTGAATGATTTTTTTGCTGTTTCCAAATTTGTGGGAGTTATAAGTATAATATTGTCACATGGATATACTGAACAGTTGTTGTTATATTTTTGACTGCTTTATCAAAGATAACTTGTGTATAGAAATACAGGCTCATTTCTGTGTTATGTATTCTGTTCCATTGATCTATGTATCTATTTTTATACGGTACTATGCTGTTTGGGTTACTATATCTGTATAATATAATTTGAAGTCAAGTAATGTGATGCCTCCACTTTTCTTCTTTTTGGTAAAAATTGCTTTGGCTATTCAGGCTTTTTATTTTGGGGTGCTCCATATGAATTTTAGGACTGTTTTTCTAATTCTGTAAAAATGACATTGATAATTTGATAGGAATTTGCATGGAATCTGTAGATTATTTTCAGCATTATGGTCATTTAACAATATTGATTCTTCCAATCTATGAGCATGAGATATTTCCCATTTGTTTTTGTCATTTATGAATTCCTTCATCCTTTCACCTCCTTGGTTAAATGTATTTCTAGTCATTTTAATTGTTGCAGCTATTGTAAATAGTATTGAGTCCTTGATTTAGTTCTTTGCCTGATTGTTATTTGTGTATAGAAATGCTATTGGCTTCTGTTGGCTAGTATTTTTTTGAGAATTTTTGCATCTAGATTCATCAGAAATATTGGTTTGTAGTGTTCAATTTGTGCATATTGATTTTGTAACCCAAGGCTTTACTAAATTCATTTATCAAATCTAGGAGCTTTTTGAATGAGTCATTAGGGTTTTCTAGGTAGAAGATTATATCAACTGCAAATAGAGATAATTTGATTTCTTTTTGTCCTATTTGGATGCCCTTTCTTTCTTTTTCTTGTCTGATTGCTCTGGCTAAGACTTCTAATAATATGTTGAATAGAAGTGGTGACAGTGGACATCTTTGTCTTCTTTCACTTCCTAGAGGAAATACTTTAAATTTTCCCCATTCAGTATAATATTGATTGTGGTTTGTAATACATGGCTTTTATCATATTTAGGTATGTTCATTCTATGTTGAGTTTGTTGAGGGTTTTTATCATGAAGAAATGCTGGATTTTATTGAATGCTTTTTGTGCATCTATTGAGGTGATCATATTAAAAAAATATCTGCTTCGGTGGGGAATCACGTTTATAGACTTGTGTATGTTGAACCATCTTTGCATCTTTGAGATAAAACCTGCTAGATCGTTGTGAATTGTTTTTGTTGTGCTATTGGCTTCTCTTGGCTAGTATTTTTTTGAGAATTTTTGCATCTAGATTCATCAGAAATATTGGTTTGTAGTGTTCATTTTTTGGTTGTGTCCTTCCCTATTTTGGTATCAGGGAGCTCTGCCTTTGTAGAATGAGTTAGAGAGGATTCCCTCCTTGATCTTTTAGAAAAATTTGAGTACAATTGGTATCAGCTCTTCAATGCATGCCTGACTGAATTTGGCTATAAATTTGTTTCATCCTAGGCTTTAATTTTCTGTTGGGAGATTTCTTATTACTGATTCAATTTCATTACTCATTATTGATCTCTTCAGTATTTCTATTTCTTCTTGATTCAATCCTGGGAGGTTGTATGTTTCTAGGAATTTATCCATCTCTTCTAGGTTTTCTAGATTGTGGGTTTAGAGATGTTCAAATTAGTTTCGGATCTTTTTTTTTTAATTTTTGTAGTATCAATTGTAATGTCTTCTTTTTCATTCTGATTGTGCTTATTTGAATTGTTTCTCTTCTTAGTTAATCTAGCTACTGGTCTATTAATTTTATATACCATTTCAAAAAACAAACTTTTGTTTCATTGATCTTTTGGGGGGAGTTCTCTATTTTGTTTAGTTCTGCTCTGATCTTTTTTTTCTTTCTTTTCTTCTGATAGCTTTGGCTTTCATTTGTTCTTCTTTCTCTAACTCCTTGAGGTGCTATCTTAAATTGTACCACATGTACATGCCAGTGCAGTAGGCCTAATTCTTTATATTGACTACCTCCATAAGTGTTATAGTTATCGTGTTAACTATATGTTATATAGTTATATGTTAACTATGGTGTTATGGTTCCTTAGGTAAAATTACAGAGGTTATATTGTACATAAAAATTAAACAACTTGCTTAGGAACAATCTTTGGGTCACTGATGAAATCAAGATGGAAAGTTAAAAAACATTGAAATGAATGAAATAAGAAACAAGACAAATCTAAACCTTCAGAACAGAAATGGCAGGGCTAAAAGGGAATTTTATGGCATTAACTACCTCCATAAAAGATGAAAATATCACTCATTAACATGATGAAGGTTGTGAAAAATGTATTCAAAAGGTAACTCAAATTAGACAAACTGCCAAAATTGTGTTATTGGTTTACTCTATTTTTTTCTTAATTGGCTTACTCTTATTATGAATGTACGGGAAAACCTGAAGGCACTTGCATATACAATACCATCCAATATCACATATGTGTGCCCCCCAGTGGGCCAACTATTTTTGGAAGGAAGTATGGAGAATCCTCAAAGGACTCAAACTAGACCTCCCATATGATCCTGCAATTCCATTGCTGGGCATGTACCCAGAAAGAAAAAAAGACCATTTTACCATAGGGACACCTGCACTAGACTGTTTATTGTAGCTCAGTTTACAATTTCCAAAATGTGGAAACAACTTAAATGCTCACCAACCCAGAAATGGATTAACAAGCTGTAGTATATGTGTACCTTGGAATACTATTCAGACATTAAAAAGATAGAGACTTTACATCTTTTGTATTAACCTGGATGGAAGTAGAACACATTATTCTTAGTAAAGCACCACAAGAATGGAGAAGCAAGAATCCCATGTACTCAAGTCTAATACGAGGACAATTAATGACCTAGTACACTGTGGGGGATGGAGGGGGGGAGAATAGAGAGAGGGAAGGAGGAAAGGGATGGGAGGTCAAAGTGTGTGACACACCTTTTAGGGGTGGGATACGGTTATAATGGGAACTTTACCTAACAAATGCAATCAATGTAACCTGGTTCAAAAAAATAAAAGAAGAATAGGTTACTCACCATATAAAATACTATATCACAGGACCCCACCCATTTTAAGAAATTTACCAAGGAGTCTGAGAGAACTAGAAGAAACAAAATTTACTAACTTACTAATCAATTAATGTCACTGGGAAAAATAACACAAAAAAAATTTTCAGAATGAGTGAATGATAGATATCTTGCTAGTTTATCACCCCAGTTCATCTCCACTCTCTTGATAACCAGGTGTGGATTAGAGATTGGACCCTGAGCCTGCTGAAACCATGGTGAAAGGCTTCTACTTGGAGATCCTTTCCACACCAACAGTAGTGAAGGTGAATGGCATTCCTGCCTGGATACATCCCTCACATGTGAAACCAGCCAGTGATGGAGAGTGGACGGTCCAATGACACCCAGAGCATCCCCATCATCTTACCCTGAAAAACAGACTACAGCCCTGCCCAAGTCACATACCAGGAGTTGACTGGTCTATGCATAGCAGAAGCTTCAGGATGAGCAGCAGTGGTGTGGGACTGATTACTGATTCTTTGCTTTGGACTTTTTCACATTTCTTCTTCAATCTTAGCTGTACGACATGATGAAAGTTGTGAAAAATGTATTCAAAAGGTAACTCAAATTAGACAAACTGCCAAAATTGTGTTATTGGTTTACTTTTTTTTAAAATTGGTTTACTCTTATTATGAATGTACGGGAAAACCTGAAGGCACTTGCATATACAATACCATCCAATATCACATATGTGTGCCCTCCAGTGGGCCAACTATTTGCTACAATCCTTCTGAATCCCCAGAGCAAACTGAACTTGCTATATGGTATACTGATACTGCTAGAAAGACAGTAACTTGAGTTATAACAGAAAGAATACCTAAACAAATAGAAAAAAATTAATAACAATTTTGAAATATATACAGACTTTTTTTATATTTTCAATAATAACTAGAAGTTTTCCATGTAGAAATACTATATATTTCTAAAGAATTATTTCTATGTATTTCATATTTTGTGTTGTCATGTTGACTTTAATTCTCTAATTGTTAATGGATATTTGTATATTCAACTTAAAAAATACCAAAATAATGGTAAACATTAAAAAAAGATAAATCTCAAAAATATAATGTTGAGTAGAAAAAGCAAGTTGTAAAAGGATATCCAGGGTATGATGTCATATGCTTAGAAATAAAAAAATTCTCTGTTGCTTGTAGATAACTGTATAAAAGTGTAAAAATATTCATGGAGATGATATATATTTCAGGCCAGTGGTTAATATCTGAGGAGGAAGGGAGGAAATGAGATGGGGAGGAATACAACTGTATTTTTATTGCTTTATTTGATTAAGAAGAGGTGAAGCAAAAAAATAGCAAAATATAGCAGACCCATGTATATTTATTATACCATTCTCCAACTCTTTCTGTTTGTTTGAGATATTTTGAAACAGAAATATTAGATTAAAAAATATGTATAAGAAAGGCAGTACTTAAAACTGAATAATGTCACCTCAGGGGATGCTACGCCTCCTGGTGTCACACAAAAGAACCAGGCAAGACACTGCTTGAAGCTCTAGCTTGCAAGAGGTGAGCTCACCAGAGGTGCAGGAGCGCCCGGAGTCCCTGTCCACAACAGCTATTTATTAAGGTGATACACAACAGGTGTGGAGAGTTAAAGTAATGACACATGAGGGCTGCCTGCATAAAGATTGCCACGTGCTTTGCCCCACATCCTCTTTCCTCGCGTGTTCTTTCCCCACAACCCCCAAGAAGAAGCGCCAAGCATCAAGGTTTAACAGCTGCTTCCTAACCAGTGACCGATCTCATCTCATTCCTGAACACTGAGTTACTTGGGGGCTTGCCCCCTAAGTTAGAAAACATCTCCAGGCTTGCCAGGAGACTGTCCTATTCTCAGCATTTCCTTTTAACGTGATACAAATCAGTAACTGCCCTTGCAAGCATAGTGTTCATTCCTCTATGGAATAATTAAAAATTATCACTGGCCAGGCATTGTGGCTCATGTGTATAATCCTATAACTCTGGGAGGCTGAGGCAGGTGGATTGCCTGAGGTCAGGAGTTAGAGACCCACCCGAACAAAAGCAAAGCCCCATTTCTAATAAAAATAGTTAGGTGTTGTGGTGGGTGCCTGTAATCCCAGCTACTCAGGAGGCTGAGGCAAGAGAATCACTTGAGCCCAAGAATTTGAGGCTGCTGTGAGCTATGACACCACAGCACTCTACCCAGGGCAACAGAGTCTGTATCTCAAAAAAAAAAAAAAATTATCACAAAGTCCTTTGTAACTACTCTCCAATATAAAATAGAATATTCAAGTATGATTATGTAAGCCTGTGATTATCCACGCTGGTGAAGAGATTTCTTAAAAATATTTTTCTCTTGTTTCATAATAAAATTATGTGACTGCTAAAAACATTGTAATTAAATGATGTGAAGCAATCTCTGAGGAAATTAGGACAATTCTTAATCTGTCCTATTCCTATTTAAAAAGTGTTACTAAAATAATGCTGCTGAAAAAATTGTGTATTCTCATAATTATGAATATAATGTGGCATCTTTAACTGTTGACGTTATAGTTCTAATAGAGCATAATGGATGAACTTTTAAAAAGACTCCCATCTCACTAGAAAGTTGCCCAACAGACCTTTCAGTGGCCGGGGAATGTTCTCTAACACTGTACAACACAGTAGGCACTTTCCATGGGAGGCAATTGAGCACTTTAAAATGTGGCTAGTGTGATGGCTGGTGTGACAAAGCTACTGAGTTTATGTTTATAAACATCACAGGGAAAGGATAATATCAGTCTCAAAACTGAGACCTGCAATTTTTATGCATTTATGTGACATTAATATATTAAAAATTATCTAAAATGCTAAGGAGGAAACAACTAATAATTAGTATAGCTGAACTACTTTTTTTTTTGGAGACAAGTCTCACTTTGTCACCCTCTGTAGAATGCTATGGCGTCACAGCTCCCAGCAACCTCAAACCCTTGGGCTTCAGCGATTCTCTTGCCTCAGCCTCCTGAGTATCTGGGACTACTGGCACCCACCATAACACCTGGCTATTTTTTTGTTGCAGTTGTCATTGCTGTTTTGGCTGGCCCAGGCCTGGTTCGAACCTGCCAGCCTTCGTGTATGTGGCTGGTGACCTACACCCTGAGCTACTAGTGCTACCTACCTGAACTACTTTTAAAAATGCAAAATGTTAAATAATGATTTCAAGATATTAATTTCTCCAGGATATTTTTCAAAGATATTTTTAAATCAAGTTTCATATAATACAGAAACAATGTGGTCAGGAATTATATAATGCATCTTGTCCTCTCTATTTTGATATTTAAAAGAAAATAAATTCTTAAGTTTATGCTATTGTAAATAAAAAACTAGGCCAAAATGAACTAAAGAAACTGTTGATA
>CAUYQV010131705.1:0-12121 GCA_963574575.1 Galagoides demidoff
TTTTTTTTTTTTTGAGACGGAGCCTCAAGCTATTCCCCTGGGTAGAGTGCCATGGCATCACAGCTCATAGCAACCTCCAACTCCTGGGCTCAAGCGAGTCTCCTGCCTCCGCCTCCCAAGTAGCTGGGACTACAGGCGCCCGCCACAGCGCCCGGCCATTTTTTGGTTGCAGCCATCATTGTTGTTTGGCGGGCCGGGCTGGGGATTCAAACCTGCCACCTTAGGTGTACGTGGCTGGCGCCTTAGCCGATTGAGCCATAGGCACCGAGCCAAGATTTCTAATTCTTTCTGGTTGAGTCTAGGAAGGTAGAGTGCTTCCAGGCATTGGTCCATTTCCTTCAGATTTTCATATTTTTAGGAATAGAGATTTTTGGAGTGATCATTGAGGATTTTTTGAATTTCTGAAGTGTCTGATATTTCTCTGTTTCTGATAGTATTAGGGATTTTATTTTTCTCTTTCTGGTTAGGTTGGCCAGAGTTTTATCAATTTTGTTCATCTTTTTTAAAAAACAACTTTTTCTTTTGTCGATCTTCTGAATGATTCTTTTGTTTTCAATTTATTTAATTTTGCCCTAATTTTGGTTATTTCTTTTCTAATGCTGGATTTGGGGTTGGAATATTCTTCCTTTTCCAGTTGTTTGAGGTGATCCATTAAGTTGTTGGCTTCTTCTTTCTGTTTTCTTGATGAAGGCTTCCAATGCTATAAATTTCCCTCATAGGACTGCCTTTGCAGTATCCCAGAGGTTTTGATAATTTGTGTCTTCATTATCATTTTGTTCCAAAAATTTGGTGAGTTCCTTCTTAATCTCATCTTTGACCCAGCTGTCATTCAGCCTAAGATTATTTAGTTTCCAGGACTTTGAGTATGAGGATTCCTGTTGCTATTAAGTTCTAAGTAGTCCCAGAAGATAACAAGGAATAATTTCTGTACTTTTAATTTTGCTGAGGTTAAACTTATGTCCTAGGATATAATCTATTTTGGAGAATGACCCGTGGGCTGATGAGAAGAATGTACATTCAGGTTTATTAGGGTGAAATGTTCTGTAGAGGTCTGTAAAGTCCATTTGTTCTAGGGTCAGGTTTAAGTCTAATATTCTTTGTTTAGTTTCTTCTTGGAGGATCTATCCAAAACTGTCAAAGGGGTGTTAAAATCTCCAACTGTTATAGTGCAGGAAGATATCAAGTTGTTCTTATCCATTAGGGTCTTCTTTATGAATAGAGGATCATTCTGGTAGGGTGCATAAATGTTAATTATCAAAATCTCTTCATGTTGGGTGTTTCCCTTGACAAGTATGTAGTGACCTTCCTTATCTTTATCTTTGTTGGTTTAAAGCCAATTGTATCTGCTACTAAAGTTTCAGCCCCTGCTTTTTTCTGGTTTCCATTTGCCTGTATTATACAAGTCCATCCCTTCACCCTGAGTCTGTTTTTATCATTTAAGGTAAGGTGAGAGTCTTAGATACAGCAGATGTCTGGTCTGAGTTTATGTATCCAGTCAGCAGCCTGTGCCTCTTTAGAGGACAATTTAAACCATTCACATTAATTGAGAGAATTGATAAGCCTGGTTGTGTTTTGGGTGTCATTATTTTCAAATGTCCAGTGGACATTTTGAATCCTTTCACCACTGTGGAAGTTGGGTTTTGTTCAGCAAATTCTGGGTGAGTTTACTTTGGAGGTAGAGCATTGTGCTGGTCATTGTGGAGGATATTCTGGAGAGCAGGTTTAGTTATGGCACATTTCTTAAACATGTCTGTGTCATTAAAGTATTTGGTTTCTCCATCACAAATGAAACTCAGTTTAGCTGGATACAGGATCTTGGCTGGAAGTTGTTTTATTTTAGGAGACTGAAGGTTGATGACCCTCTTATTCTGGCTTGAAACATTTTTACTGAGAGATCTGCAGTCATTCTGATAATTCTCCCTTTGTAGGTGATGCTTTTCTTTCATCTGGCTGCTTGCAGAATTCTCTCCTTTTGTCTTCACTTTGGCAAAGTTAATTACAATGTGTCTATGAGATGCTTTATTTGGATTGAGTCTTCCTGGGGTTCTGAAACTGTCTGCTATCTGAAATTCTGTATCTCTTGCAATGCTTGGGCAATTCTCCTCCAAAATCTCTTGGAGTAGAGCATCTGTACCTTTAGGATCATTTTCATCTTCAGGAATTCCTATAAGACGAATGTTTGATCTTTTGGAGTGATCCCACAACTCTCTCAGGGAGTGATCAGTTTTTGCTCTCCATTTGTCTGCCTCGTTGAGTGTTTGGGAGCGTTCAAAAGCTTTGTGTTCAGTTTCAGAGATCCTTTATTCTGCCTGGTTGACTCTATATCTGAGGAATTCTACTGTATTTTGGAGTTCCTCAACTAACTTTTTCATTTCCTTGAGCTCTGCTGTCTCTTCTCATTATGTTCGTATCTTTGGTGACTTTGTCTTTGAATTCATTAATTTCTTGAGACAACTTTAGAGCTACTCTTTGGAACTTAATTTCAATCTTTTCTTCCATTCTATTTATCTTATTTGCAATTTATATTCTGAATTCGACTTCTGACATTGCTGCCATTTGTCTTTGCATGGCATCTTCAGTTGTGTCTCCTTTGTCATTTCTTGGGGAGGTTGATCTCCTCTGGTTATACATGTTGCCAGAGTTCGTCTATTGGGTCTGCACCATGTTTATTTTCTACCGTTTGTTTATTAGAACTGGTAAGGTGAGGTGAATTAGGGTTCCCAGGTAGTAGAGATAGCCCCTTACCAAAGTGCTAGCTTTGTAATTGTGACTTATCTCCTACAACCTTACAAAGGCCCCTTTCAGTTTTGGCTGGAGACTCTGAGGACCTACTTGGTGAGATAGCACAACCTAGCTGTTTTTTGTTTTTGTTTTTGTTTTTTTTTTTTGAGACAGAGCCTCAAGCTATCCCCCTGGGTAGAGTGCCATGGCATCACAGCTCATAGCAACCTCCAACTCCTGGGCTCAAGCGAGTCTCCTGCCTCCGCGTCCCAAGTAGCTGGGACCACAGGCGCCCACCACAACGCCCGGCCATTTTTTTTGGTTGCAGCCATCATTGTTGTTTGGCGGGCCCGGGCTGGGGATTCAAACCCGCCACCTTAGGTGTATGTGGCTGGTGCCTTAGCCAATTGAGCCACAGGCACCGAGCCACAATCTAGCTGTTTTGATATCAGCCAACTTCTACCCTATCCTAAAAAGCCATAGTATTAGGTTTAAATCTCGACTGTGAAGAGATACAAACAACTGTGGTGCCCAGCTTCCACCCTTCAGTTCTTCTCTGCTACAGAACTTCTAAGGTCAACCTCAGAATGTCCCCAAGTGGACAGCCCCAGACACAGGTTCCAACCAAATTATCTCAGGCAGTGTAAACCCTGCTCAACAGAGAGGGGTTCGAGGGTCTTCAACAGCACAATTGGTGCCAGGGATCCACACTCCCACCCACCAGACTTAGTCCACACTGTTGTCCACTTCTCTGCTCACAGGCCCAGTTGGAGGCAGGGGCCATGCCCCTGCCCACCAGTCTCAGTTCACGCCCAGCCAGCCTCTGCTTGCCAGGCCAGTTGGAGTTAGGGCACTGGTCCAGCCCTCCAGTCTCAGTCCACACTTGGCAAGCCTCTGTGCGCATGCTCTGTTAGAATCAGGTCACCACACCCCACAGGTCTAGGTCCTCACCTGGTAAGCCTCTGCTCACCAGCCCCACTGGAGATGGGACCATGCCCTGGCCCTCAGGTCTTGATTCACACCCAGCAAGCCACTGCTTGAGGGTTCTGTTGGAATCAGAGGACCACACCCTTGCTCTCAGGTCTCAGTCCACACCTAGCAAGCCTCTGCTCACAGGCCCAGCAGGGGCTGGGGACCAGCCCTGTCTGCCAAACTCAGTCCACACAGGGCAACCATTCTCCTGCTCTGGGTGCCGGACAGAGCCAGGGGTTCTACACCCCGTCCCTCCAGACACAGTCCAATCCGAGGGTCAACACCACCACTGGCCAGGCATGGTCATAACCAGGGGACTGCTCCTCCTGTCGAGTGTCCCTTTCTTCCCACACCGTTTTCTTCCCCATTAGTCACAGATTCTGTCCTGATGGTAGGTGATCCACACTATGCCCAGATCTCTCAGGAAAAGACCAAACACTCTGTGTTCTGAAGGGGACAGAACTTCAGACCACCATGTAAGGGGGAAGGGTGGACTGGGAGCTTGGACTTGTGGGGGGAAATATCTGTTCAGTTTTATGCCTGGCAGGGTGGTGTCTAGGTTCATAAGTGCGACCTCACTAGAGAAAGAGACCTGGAGTTTAGCACCTCTCTCCAGCAAGATAAAATGAGAGGTATTTTTTTCCCTAATTGTTTGCAGATAGCCTGCAGCAGGACTCTTGCTTAGGGGAGGGGTCTCCCATCCTCTCATCAATGGGCTTTGTACCTGAAATTTGTTTTCTTGAATGCTCTTCCTTGGAGTAACAGCTTGCCAAACTTCTTTCTTGGCTCAGCACCCCACCTTTGGCTTCATAGAGCCCGATTCCGTCCAGTTTTTCTTCCTTTGCTCAGGAGTCTCTGCTGATAGTTGCAGAATTCCCCTAGAAATTTTTAATTGTACATTGAATGATAAGTAGAAATAGGATTTAAAAGAGCATCTTATGCAGTTAGTTACTAGGAACAGAGGCAGAGAAATACAATATCCTTGGATGTATTAAGAAGTTCAGAATTGGTCCAGCCTGCATAAAGTAGAAGATTCCCATTGACAAGTCATAGAAAGATTGATAACTTACAATGGCATCAAGTGACTAATATCCAAATTTTGGGATTACTTGCATAATTGATTGATAGAAACCATCCAAATATCTGCCTGAGAAAGGATATAAACATTGCAAAAGACTGAGAACTAAACTAGCTTAAAAGCGCAGCAGAAAATGACAGAAAAAAAGCAAGGAAAGAAAGAAAAGCAGAATTAAATGGTAACCCAGAAACTGGGAAGAGAATCTAAAGAAGGTATTCAATTGACATAGTTGGCAGAGATAAAAAGAAAATGACCACTGAATAAAAGCATTCAGTTTTTCAAGAAGGCAGCTTAGTGGTGTGTTTTTTCATATTGTGTGAAAAGAAACAGGGTATGTAGCATCGAGCATAAACCATTCATTTTAAAAGTTTGTCAGTACAAAACAGCAAGGAATATTGAGGCTAGAAAGAGCCTTGGGATCAAACAAAGGATTTTTCTAGAAAAAAAAAATCTTGATTATGTTTGAAGGTAGAAAATGAAAAGCCATAGTACAATAACATATTAAAATTGTTTAAAAGAAAGTTTTTCTAGGTCAGTATACATTCGAAAGGAATAGTATTCTTTTTCTCAATCTCAAGAAATGTAGTTGGGGCTGGATACGGTGGCTCACACCTATAATCCTAATACACCAGGAGGCTGAGGGGGGAAGATTGCTTGCTCTCAGGAATTTGAGACCAACTAAGTTTTGTCAGCCAAGAGGAAGTCCCCATCTCTACAAAAAATAGAAAAATTAGCTGGTTGTGGTAACACACACCTGTGGTGCCAACGACTCAGAAGGTTGAGGGAGTTGGAGCACTTGAACCCAGGAGTTTGAGGTTGCAGTGAGATACAGAGTGAGACATCATTTCAAGAAAAAAAAAAGTAGTTGGTTGCAAGAGAGAATATGGTAGGTGGACACAAGGAAATTAAACCATAGCTGGCAGGCACTTGTATGAAGAAGACAGACTTATCTGATGAGAATTTGTTTAGGGAAAAATTTAAAGACTTAGACAAAATGAAGCCAATCAAAAGTTAGTTACTGGAGAGAATGAGATAAATGAGTTGCTAAACCATAATTGAGGGACTGACTCAAGTTCTTCCCAGCTGAAATGAATAAATTCAGCGGTGCCTGTAGCTCAGTCAGCAGGGCACCAGCCACATACCCTAAGGTGGCAGGTTCAAGCCTGGCCAGGCCTGCTAAACAACAATGACCACTGCAACCAAAAACTAGCCAGGTGTGGCGGGTGCTTGTAGTGCTTAAGCCTAAGATTTTGAGGTTGCTGTGAGCTATGACAGCACAGCACTCTACCCAGGGCAACAGCTTAAGACTCTGTCTCTGAACAAATGAATGAATAAGTAAATAAATAAATAAATTCATTGAACAAACCTGCTATTAGGGTAATCTCCTACTTTTTCTTTTTCTTTCTTTCTTTTTTTCTTTTTCTTTTTTTTTTTTTTTTTTTTTTTTTGAGACAGCATCTCACTCGTTCACCCTGAGGTGGAGTACTGTGGTGTCATAGCTCACAGCTCCTGGGCTCAAGTGATCCTCTTATGTCAGCCTCCCAGGTAGCTGGAATGACAAGTGCCCACTACAGCACCTAGCTAATTTTTCTATTTTAGTAGAGATGGGATCTCGCTTTGCTGAGGCTGGTCTTGAATTCCTGAGCTCAGGCTATCCACCCACCTTGGCCTCCCGAGCAGTGGATTATAGGCATGAGCCACTGTATCTGGCCTAACTCCCTATTTTTTTATTATTTTACTTTGATATCCTCCTAGTTCTTGAAATATTTTTCTTCTTGCTAATAAGATTCTGCTGTTCTTCTGAAATATTTATTTCATCTCTCCCATGCAAAGTAGTTATTTAGTTATTTGCGCTCTTATAATGTTATGTATCTATAATAATATAGTGTTAAACAGAAATGGGCTGATTGAAGAAGTAAACAAAATATTTATTATCCTTAACAAGATCGTATTCTGCTCTATCTTCAAACCTTTGGTTTTCTCAGTCTTATTCTTTATAATTTTATCTACCACCGTAATACCAGTTTCTACTGACACAGTATTGATTCACGGATTATCTTAGTTTAGAATGCTTTGCTCTGTTCCACCTACTGTCCTCCAGTCTTCCCAGTTCTATTCATGGTTTCACTCCCCATCATGAGTTTTTTACTGACTCTTCAAAGCTCTCAGGATGAAGTTCATACTCTTAACATTACACATATTTTAATCCATTATACTTCTGTAACCTTATCATTTGTCAGTCTCCCAAATAATCCAAAATTTTGAATATTCTAACTCATTTTTTCTCTGCTTATAACATCTTTCCCCCATTCCTGTCTCCCTAAGTTCATATTCTTTTTAACTGAACTCTTGGTTTAAACATATCCTCATTTGATTCTTATGCACAGTGAAGAATTATTCCCCAAATTCTTACTATTTAAGGAGGAATATAAAACTCTGAACCAAACACCTCCATGGCTTTGGAGTATAATGTTACTCCTTTTTATGCTTTCGTAACAACCCTTTATGATTTTCATTATGGTGTTTACTACAGTCTATTGAAATTTTTATTTTTTTGACTCGGCGCCTATGGCTCAATCAGCTAAGGCCCCAGCCACATACACCTAAGGTGGCGGGTTTGAATCCCCAGCCTGGCCCGCCAAACAACAATGATGGCTGCAACCAAAAAATGGCCAGGCGCTGTGGCGGGCGCCTGTAGTCCCAGCTACTTGGGAGGCTGAGGCAGGAGACTCGCTTGAGCCCAGGAGTTGGAGGTTGCTGTGAGCTGTGATGCCATGGCACTCTACCCAGGGGGACAGCTTGAGGCTCCGTCTCAAAAAAAAAAAAAAGACTATAAGTTGAGGCTCAGCACCCATAGCATGGCAGTTCCAGAGCCAGAAACACACACTGAGGCTGGCAGGTTTGAACCCTGCCTGGGCCAACTAAACAACAATGACCACTGCAACAACAACAACAAAATAGCCGGGCATTGTGCTGAGTGCCTGTAGTCCCAGCTACTTGGGAGGCTAAGGCAAGAGAATCACTTAAACCCAAGAGTTTGAGGTTGCTGTGAGCTGTGACGCCACAGCACTCTACCTAGGGTGACATAGTGAGACTCTATCTCAAAAAAAAAAAACCAAAACTTTAAGTTCCAGTAGGATGCGGTACCTCACACCTGTAATCCTAGTACTTTGGGAGGCCAAGGTGGGAGGATTGTTTAAGCTCAGAAATTCAAGACAAGCCTTAATAAGACTGAGACCCTATCTCTACTAAAAATAGAAAAATCAGTCAGGCATGGTGGTGGGCACCTGAGGTCTCAGTTACTTGGAAGGCTGAGGCAGGAGGATCACTGGAGCCCAGGAGTCTGAGGTTGCTGTGAAAGCCATTGGTGACTGTCTTAGGAAAAAAAAAAAAAGAAGCAGCAGCCGCAGCAGCACAAGGCACCAGCATCTGCCTTTGGTGAAGGACCTCAGGAAGCTTCCGCTCCTGCCCAAAGGTAGAGGGAGCTCAGGCATGTCACACGGTGAGACAGGAAAGGAGAAAGCCAGGGTGGGAGGGGAAGGGCCCACCTTTTTTTTAATAATCAGATTTTCCAAGAATTAAAAGAGCCAGAACTTACTTTTGAGGACTCCACCCTCAGGACCCAAATTCCTCCCTCCCAGTCTCAGCTCCAATACTGGGGATCAAATTCCACCAGGAGATTTGGAGGGGACAAATACCCAAACCACATCACCCCTCTTGTTTTTAACCTTCTCTTGCTATAAATCTGCCAAACATAGCTGGATAGATCCCCTCAAAATCTAAAGAGCATGTTCATACACACATATCCCTTAAAAAGGAAGTAAAATGCACAAGTCATTTGCACAAACATTTCTATTTCCAGGCTGGACACTGTAGGTGACCCCTGTAATCCTAGCACTCTGGGAGGCCAAGGCACGTGGATTGCTTTATCTCAGGAGTTCAATACTAGCCTGAACAAGAGAAAGACCCCATCTCTAAAAAATAGCCAGGCGTTATGGTGGGCACCTATAGTCCCAGCTACTCAGGAGTCTGAGGCAAGAGGATCACTTGAGCCCAAGAGTCTGAGGTTGCTGTGAGCTCTGATGATGCCATGGCACTCTACCCAGGGTGAAACTCTGTCTCACAAAAAAAGAAAAAATTCTATTTCCAAATTTTCTTTCATTGAACTTCATTTTCACATCTCTCCCCTCTCAAAAGCTAGTTCTCTCTGACCTTTACAAAAATTATACATCTGGTTGAATTACATGTTTCATTTAGAAAATGGGACATGAGGCTCAGTGCCCAAGCTCAGTGGTTAGGGTGCCAGCCACATACACCACGGCCTGAAGCCTGCCTGCACCTGCTACACAATGACAATAGCAACAAAAAAATAGCCAGGCATTGTGGCGGGCGGCTGTAGTCCCAGCTACTTGGGAGGTGGAGGCAGGAGAATTGCTTGAGCCCAAGAGTTTGAGGTTGCTGTGAGCTGTCACACCATAGCACTCTACTGAGGGTGACAGAATAAGACTCTGTCTCAAAAAAGAAAAAAAAGAGAGAGAGAGACATGAGGATTCTGCCTTCTGGGGTAGTATGAGTTCCATTTAGGGTCAAAAATTGTGGGCCCACCTACCTTCTCATAAAAACAAATCCTCTTTTCTTCTTAGATGACTTTTCCTCATTCTTTGGTATTTTGGGTCAATGCCACTTCCTTCTGGAAGCCTTCCCCAAGTCTTCCAGATTGGTTAGGTGTCTTTAATATAATAAAATGATGTTTAATGTTTTAGTATTTCATATAATCATAACTGCTAAGAGTGCTAAGGACTGTCTTGGCCATTATTGCGTGTTCATCTCATATGTCAATGTTACATGAGGGGTAAGTTGCCATCATTGTCTCTATCTTGCAGCTGAGAAAGCAAGTACAGGGGAAGAAAGGAAATTGGCAAACACAGGAAATGTGAGTCAGAGCCCTTGCTCTAACTGCTGCACTATCCTACTTCCCAAGGAAAGTTCTCTATGTCTGGATTATCATAGCAATAGCACTTGTGGCGAACATTAGTGGACTGCCTTCCTAGCACCTGTCTCTACCCTCCCTTCCCAAGAACTTTCTTTTCTCTCTCTCTCTCTCTTTTTTTTTTATTGAGACAGAGTCTTGCTCAGTGATCCTGGGTTTGAGTGCTGTGGCATGACACCTCACAGCAACCTCAAACTCTTGGGCTCAAGTGATTCTCTCACCTCAGGCTTCCAAGCTGAGACTACAGGTGTAGTCACAACACTCAGCTAGTTTTCTATTTTTAGTAGAGACGGGGTCTCATTCCTGCTCAGGCTAGTCTGGTATTCCTGAGCTCAAGCTATCTACCTGCCTCGTCCTCCCAGAGTGCTAAGATTACAAGTGTGAGCCATCATGCCTGGCCCTAAGAACTTCCTATAATACAGCAGAACCTCTGTAAGTTGACTACCCAAAGAACTGTAATAAACTGATCAACATAAGAAGGTAGTCAACATGAGAAACTAGGCCTACTAGTTACATAACATGTGGTGCATGTCCAGTCTATGAAAATTAAGGAGGTGGTCAATGCAGGGAGTTGGTCCACTATGGAGGTTCTACTGTATTTCAGTCTGGATACAGTCTCCAACATAGGTCCGAGGGGTGACATGCATGATGTAAGCTAAGTGAATCAACACTCTCTCTCCCACTGCTCACAGTGATTGGTTCGGATAGAAGTATGCCCCAGGCTGGCTCAATCAGAATAAATCTGGAGTGTCCGGTTGGGATTCTGGTGATGCTGGGACACAAATTCCCTCTTCCCCATGCTATATAAATGACATCACTTCAGGAGTTGCTTGGGGCCATCTTGTGATCCTAGAGCATCTTGAGGACAAGAGGAGCCTATATCACCGAACCGGAGCTGAGAAATAAAGGGAAGGGAGTATGGGTCTGGTCACATGCTTTAAGCTGCTTGGATCAAGTCTTGGTGGAAGCTGGCCCACCTTTGAATTTCATAGATATAAGTAAATTTCTTTTGTTGTAATGCCATTGGAATTGGGTATTCTGTTATTTGCACCCAAAGCTTCTTAACTCATCAGCGTTTGCATGTAGTCCTTTTCTTAATTCATTGTTTCTTTCCCCTCAGTAAACACTATGATCCATGAGGGCAGGAGCCAGCACTATCCTGCTGCTCTTCTGCTCCAGGTGCTTGCTTCCTGGTAGGCACCGCCAGGCACCGCATGAACGCATGCTGAATGGGATGGTATGAAGATCACAGTGGGAGGAGTTGGTGGTCAGGCTGGAAGAAGATTCCACGCAAGTAAGACAAAAGAATGAATGAGGCCTCTGACTTATGGAAATGGGTAGATTCTGGGTAATTTTAACCAGAAGAGGGAATCCAGAAAGCAGTGGTTTTATGGGAAGGAGATGATTGAGATCTCCGTTTTGAGTATATGAAGGGCAAATGTTTGGTGAACATGCAAATAGAAGTCAATTTTGTCAATAGAGGGCAATTTTGACAGGGCAGCATTTTGAGTGTGTGTATTGAACCATCCCTTCCCCACTCCAAACACACAACAGGGGTGGGGAAGACACACAGAAAACTGAGAAAAAATGGCACTGCTATCTCAAAAGCAAGTTGAATGGGACATTGGACCAAATACAGAGGAGAAGGATAAACCAACAGGCAGCCCTGAAGCTGGGCCTGCTGGGCTTGGGTGGAAGGCAGCTGGTGCCCTGCTGGGTAATGAGGACTCAGAGAACCTTAGGCAGGGCAGACAGTGACGAGGAGCTGGACTCTGTCTACTGCAGAAATAGAAACTCAAAAAGCTCTGACTGCCTGTCCCCCCGGGCCTCCACCGTATGTGAGCTCCCCACTGAGAGAAAGAGGAAGATGAAACACAGTTTACGGCTAGTACCTGGGCCCAGCCACCCTCTGGCTCAAGGATCAGATGTGAGTCATCCCAGTACGACTGCAGTATAAGACATGAAGAATCAATGTAAGACTTGGCGCTCGACGTAGGACCCAGGAGGCCTGCATAAAGACTTCTAAAATTTACTAAACAGGTGGTGATAAACATAGAGAAGAAGAAAAGGGAAACAGACAAAAACTCTCACATTCAAAATAAACCTGCAGACAAAAATCTGAGTGTATGGTATTAGCCGACTATTGCCACAGCAATGCCATGTAACAAAACTCAGGAGCTTAAAACATAACCACTCATTCTCAAGTACTCAGGGCTGTTGGCAGGCTGGCACATGGCAGGGCTGGGCTTCACTCCAGGCTGAAGCAACTCCCCTGGGGGATCCAGGCTGGTTTCAATCCTGGCCCATGAATGCCTCATCCTTCTGAGACCAAATGCTGCCAAGAGCATGTGGTCTGCTTC
>CAUYQV010131706.1:0-29716 GCA_963574575.1 Galagoides demidoff
GGCCCGCCAAACAACAATGATGGCTGCAACCAAAAAATGGCCGGGCGTTGTGGTGGGCGCCTGTGGTCCCAGCTACTTGGGAGGCTGAGGCAGGAGACTTACTTGAGCCCAGGAGTTGGAGGTTGCTGTGAGCTGTGATGCCATGGCCCTCTACCCAGGGGGATAGCTTGAGGCTCCGTCTCAAAAAAAAAAAAAAAATGGCTCTGTAGGTCCCTAAAATTTTTTTATTTGGAAACCTCCATGTGAACCACATACAGTATTTCTCACTGACATTGCAAAAGTGCATTGGTGAGCTTGTTTGCATATGGTGAAGAAAAAAATGTAGGGAAAAATAAGATGTACGGAGTGTTCTCAGCCCCTGGAAATGGAATTTTGCAGTTTGTGGAAGGCCTGGCTGCTTCCTGCCCTTTCCGACTCTTCTTCCCCTTTCCTTTTTGGGTATTTCACTGCTTTTTTGCAAAAGCACCAGAAGGGATAGGGAAGCTGGTAGGGGAACCGTTGATTCCTATGGAGGGGGGCTGCCTGCTTTCCTGGTATTATACACTAATCTTTTCTTGAATAATAATAATAATAATGTCCAACATTATGTGCCATGCATTGTACAGTAGACTTTATACACATTATTTCACTTGATTTTCACCCAAATTTTAGATGGACAGGAGATAGATGGAAGTACTAAACTTGTCCCCATATTACAGTTATTTTAGATAGAAGTACTAAACTTATCCCCATGTTACGGATGAGGCAAGTTAAGCACCTTGCCCGAGGCCATGTACCTGCCAGAGGTCAAGTTGTGAACCAGGTTACCTGACTCTGAGCCACTATTCCTAAGCCCTGCCCTGTCTATGCTGTCTCTGTGTCTTCCCACAGTTTGGGAGAAATCTAATGAGACTTTGCAACTGCAGGGTGTCGCTGCCAGCTGAGGTGGGTCCAGATGTTGCAAAAACTCTCACCAGTCTGACTGTCCTTTGTTTTAAACACAGAACTCCTTCGACAGCTGGGTTTCCTCTTTTTTCTCTGGCTATTCCTTCTCAATAGCATTTGCACACTTTGCCTGGTCATTAAATGATGGAATTCCTCACGTTTCATTCCTAGCCCTCTCCTTTTTTGACTCTGTGCTCTGTTCTTGGGAAATCTGATCTAACTATGTCTCACCAATTTACATCTTCAAACTGTCTCTTGGAAGCTTCAGCTGCATACGCCCACCTGGCTACTTGCCCCATCTTGGCAGTGGCAAGAGCTCCTTATTCTAAACGCATTCTCAGTCACACTGTCGGAACTCTTCACTGCGCTGGATTCTCCAGACTTGGAAAACTTGGTCATTCCCAGGTTTCTCCATGTTACGGCGCTTATGTCATCCAGTTAGCAAGCTGGAAACCCAGAGTAGTCATCATCTCCTGATCCAGTCCATGACAAATAGTGTGAGTCTCTCACGGGTGACTGATGAAATTTACTAACAGATCTATCCCCACGAATTCTGGCTTCCTCACAATTGGTTTTTTTTACTATGGCCAGAGCAATCTTTTTAAAAACAATATCTGATATTATCAACATGATTGTTTCCCTACCACCTATTTCCTTAGCCTTATCTTCACATCAAAACTATTCTCCTATATCAGTCTGGATTACAGCATAAATTGGATGGAATAATCAAGTTGGATAATTTGATGAGAGTTTAATGAAGATGTGGGCAGTGTTAATGGCCTGTGGGACTAATAACAATGGGATATAGGACCATTCAGTGCTTGAGGGACAAGAGAGGGAAGAGTCCCCATAACCAGAAGTTGGTAAGTATATGGACAGGTGGACTGGCAGGAGTTCTGGCCGTGAGGAGAGGAACCCAGGTAACCCGGAAGACCCAGCTGGTGCTGCTGGGGAATAAACACTCCCTTTTATCTCCTGCCCAACTCATTCTCCTTCCACCTTCTGGCCCTGTCTAGTGCATCAACTGAACTCGGTGCAAATCAGACACAAGAGGGTGTTGCCCTGGGGGTGTGGGGGTACACGAGCTCCAGTGCTAGGAGAGGTGGAGAGGGAGGGGGCAGGGGCATCCGGAGGCTCGCCACAATAACTATTAAGACAGGAAGAATTTTCAAATAGGAAACAGAATTAAAGCAAAATCAAAGCAACCTTATACAACCAATGAGAAACACTCCTAAGGCAAAGCCCAAACCTCAGACGGAGAAATACCTCCTCGGGCTGCTGTGTGGGCTGGACGGGACTTCCCGGGCTTGCAGAGTTCCCGTTTTCCCTCGACAATGACCAGTGTTCATACCTCTTGTACTGTCATCACCAGAACCTTCTTTACCTGAAAACAGGTCTCCTCCTGTTGTGTTAGTGGACCCACTCCAGGATGTCGTCTCTCCCTAAGCTGCCCTACCCCCCTTTCGTTACTACTCTGCTAATTACCTCCAAAAGAATTGCCTCTGTTTTGTTCCCGGGAAGCCTGTTAGCGTCTTTTCTTTTTAACCTATTAGGTGTGTATTGCTATTTTCTATTTAGAAACTATAACAATGTGTTTATAGAAACAAAAATTATCATGTAAACATATTAACATGGAAGCAAAGTGAGATGTTTAGATTAAAAACGACATACCCCTAAAACACATCCAGCAGATGTTTCATAACTATCTGTCAGCTATTTAAATTATGTGATTCTTATGGGAGATGATAGTTTGGGCTGAGGACAATATATTTTTGGAATATTTAGGAATCCTTTCAAGACTTTTATTTCTGGAAATCTGGCAGATTGGATATCTTGAAAAACTCCCCTGCTACACCAACACAAGCTTTCATAAGGTTAAAAAAAAATCTCCTAAAGCATGTAGATGATCTCACAATAAAGCAATGGAAATCCACAAGTGTCAAACGTGGAGAGAGAGAGAAATGCTGGACGACCGTCCCAAAGGAGTCTCAGGAGTGAAGAGACTAGAGGCTTCCCAGCTGCACAGGGGGCCTGAGACCACAGTGGTGTCACCAGGTGGGGAGCTGGAATTGACCCCTCTTTATAAAGCCCAGAAACTCAAAAGTCACCATTTCTCTGTTTTTTCTAGAAGAGTGAGAAAAGGATAGAACTTTGACAGGAAGAATGTAAGGTTTTAGATTATCGGTCCCAGCAATATGTTAAAGGGAGACAGCGATCACTCGCAGCCGACTCCCCGTGTTGAGTACGTAGCCGTCTATCAAAACTGCCGCTATTGTCACAAGAAGCTATAAATCAGCCTAATAATGCTGCCTGACTAATAACCCACACCCCAATGGAGAGCCAATCACTAACCAATGTTATCTCTGTAAACCAATGAAAATTCCTAACAAACAACTCTGATTCAGCCCACTTTCTGCCCCCCATTTTTACCTTAAAAAACCTGCCTATTTGGGCGACGCCTGTGGCTCAAGGAGTAGGGTCCTGGTTCCATATGCTGGAGGTGGTGGGTTCAAACCCAGGCCAGGCCAGAAAAAAACCACACACACACACACAAAAAAAAAAAAAAACAAAAAACCTGCTTAATTCAATGGCCCGACAGAACTCAGATCTGAGGTTACTTAAGTCTGAGTCTTCCGGGCAGCTGCCCTCACTTTAGCTCCAGTTAACTTTTTACATTACATTTTGTGCCTCACCCTCTTCCTTTTAGGCTGATGACAGAGTGCTATATAAAGTTTAGAAAACTATAAGGTAATATCAGATGGCATTTGGTGATAAAAATAGAAATGTCTATGGGGGAGGTGGGTGGAGGGAGGTCAATGCAGTGGAGGAAGGGTACGCGTGGGGTGCAAGCTTAGGGCATATCACACTGGGCTTTCTGTATTACTTTCTGTATTTGAAAAATAGGATGAAAAACTGAAGAAAAAAATGAAGTTACAAAGCAGTGTATATAGTATGTCTATATACCTGTGTGTATGTGTGTGTACAACTTCTGAAGGATGTGTACTCAAATACAGACTAAAACAAATTGCAGAAGAATGTATATGGGAGACAGCACACATAATTCAGCATATGCAATGCAATACTATTGGTGCCTAAAGACACATATACATACAGTAAAACGACAGAGAAATATGTATGTGAGATTCATAAACACCGAATTAAACTTGTAATCAGATTGCCAGGGAGGGTGGGGAAGACACCCAGAGAGGGCCACACTAGGTGAATTGAACATCATTGGCAATATATTGGCCCTTAACCTGGGTAGTTGAGCACAAGTATTAGTTATGTTATCCTTTCTTCTCACATATTATAAAATATACATCAGAACTTATTAAAATATTTTTTATCATGCTCTTCAGTGCAACTTGGTCATGCTTGAGCCTCTGAGAAGATGCTGGTGGTCTAATACTTCTAAGGGGTGAACACCTTTCCCCAGAATTGTCTTTTATTTTTTTTTTCTAGTTCAGTGATTGGTTTTATCAATAATTATTATTGAGCAACTACTATGTCCTAGGCCCTGTTCTGGGTACTGCAAAGACTATAGTGATTAAGGTGGATAGAACAATATTCTAGTGCACATAAGGGTCAGATTATATTGTGACAGTCTGGACTCTGTGCAAAAAAGTGCTAAGATTTTCTCTTGCTGTTAATGAGTTTGGTGGATGGGTTGGTAAGGGTGCTGGAAGGCCCTTTGGAGCTCATTTCTGAGAATGCTGAAAATCCTCAAATAAGCTTAGCTACCGTGATTAGATGCTATTATCAGTATCTGCTAATGTACACCTATGATCGCCACATCGTGCACTGTTAGACTTATCAGATCTGCAGGAAGGCTGGATAGGAAGTACACTGCATATTATGACGGTATTTTTCATTTATAGGTTGTCCTGATGTGGTGTTCTTGATATTATTATGGTTTAGATCAACTGTCCTAGAGAGCAGCTGGGAATCTGCTTCTGCACCTGTGAAGTCCCATTCATCACCCTCATTTGTAAGTATTGATCATGGCTTTGCTGCATATCATATTACTGAGCAATCACAATCAAGAGAGGAGAGGGTCATGCCTTCCTTGAAGTACACAAGTCCATCTACCTGTTTCTTGTCACCCATTGTCATTTAACAAACCACTTAAAATTTAATGTCCTAAAACAATAGTCAATTCATTAAGCTCAGAATCTGTGGGCTAGGAATTTGGCCAGGGCTTAGCTCGGCAAGTCTTCTGCCTCATGGCGCACTGATTGAGGCCACTCAATTCATGAATATAGTGTTTGCATCGTGTTCAGCTGGTAGCCGTTCAGATCTGAGGGAGTCCAGGAAGCATTCATAGTATGTTTGGTGTTTCAGTTGGGTCACCCGAGGTCTGGGCTCAGCTGGGCCCCTCCCGCTTCCTTGTGGTCCCTGGGCTTGTCCATGTGGTCTCTCTGCAGGATGGTTGAACTTCTATGGTAGCTCATGGCTCCAAGAGAGTATATTTCTGAGACAGAAGTGGTGATAGTGGTCAGGCATTAGCTGGACTCAAGATGGACTCAAGAGCTATCCAGGAGTAACATCCACAGAACTTGACAGTGGACTGGAACAGGTGTGGAGGGAGAGAAAGCCTCAGAAGGGAGCCCTAGGTTTCTGGTAACTAGAATCCACTTTCACCTCAGCCTGCCTTGTCACCGACCTAGGACAGAATATTTAGATCATTATTTTTACTCATCTCAGCTTGTTTCTGAGAGTGAGACTTTTATATCCCTACGTGGGTTCTCTAAATGCTACCAACAGTGAGGCCAGAAATGCTCAAAGACACTAAATATATTTCCAAAGTGCTTTTCACTGAGGGAGCGGGGGGAAGGTGCTAACCCTAACCTTCCAGCATGTTTAGCTGAGCCAACTATCGACGCCTTCCCCTTGGGAGTGTCACGATGCATTTTTGAAAGTAGCTGACCTGATCCTGAAATAAAGTTGAGAGCCTCACGCTCTGTGGGAGACTCCTGCTTTCCCAGCCTGCCACCGAAATAGCTCTGAGTACCTCACTTCCCTGCCACATGGCCTTCTTCCTCTTGATTTATTTTCTCTGATAAAGGGGCACCGAGCGATCATAGCTCTGGCTTTGTGCCATTATGCCCAACTTCAATCAATCATAGCCTCAGACACTGGGCCAAACAAGCTGCCAGAAGAAAATCTGGGTGAGAATCATTCGCTGGGCAAACCTTTACAGCTCTTCAGATTGTAGTTGATCACGCCCATCTGAGTGGGAGGGGACTGTGGACACCAGAATAAGGAAGTAGTTTATTGTTATGAGGTGTAGCTGACAGGCATCTTGAGGACCAGCAGTGGAGAGAAATACACGTGCTCCATTAACCAGACATCCAACCTTTGGCAAGGAAATGCTGTGGGTTCAAATGTCAGGTGGTCCTTGGCCTTGCTGGTTAGCTGGCTGTGTGTATATCTCCTTTGTGTATAATTTTCTGGGCTCATGTGAGAAACTTGTATGAATAAATCTGAAGAACACAAACTCATAGCACTTACATACCCAAAGTCTGCGGTCCTTACCTCTAACAGATAAAATTTGCTCTCAGCTGAAACACCCCCCTGGCTCTTCACCTTCAGCAATATGCTGTGCTCACTTGGAGCAAGACATTTTAGAATTTTTCCTAAATTATTTCTAAGTCTCCAACATGCACAAATAATCGCCAATTTGCTGTCAGGGCTCTCTGCTCTGTCTGCACCAGGCTAAAGGTTCCAGAGTTCCTCAGACTAACTATCTCCCACTCGGAGCCATTGTGTGGAACAGCTCCGGTGGAGAACATTCACGCTGTGTGCCTGTGAGTCCCATCCTCAGGTTAGCGCCACAGCGGGGCCCTTCAGATGCTCCTGGAGTTTCAAAAGGGCACAGCCCTGTTGCTCACATGGCCACAAACCAGCCTCATGAGCCCCTTTTGCACCTGTGGTGCGGGTACCTAGGGTTGGCTCCAGGCGTTCTCAGGCTTACCATGCTATTTATTTTCCCTTCAGCCTGGTGCTACACATCACTCATGGCTTGGGTTTCGCTTTGGTTTCTGAACACATTTTGTACCCTTGCCCCAAACCCCACCTAGCTTTTTCCATTTCTTTTCCCAAGGGGACTGGGATCTGTTTCCTATACTCCCCCCGCAGTACTCTATACTAGAGTTTCATCCAGCCAAGCGAAGTTTGCCTCAGTCTACCCAGAAACTCTTACTGGCAAAGTACACCTGCCAGATTCAGCCCTGCTCAGAGCGCAGATGTGCTCAGCACCCTGAAACATCATCCCACCACGATTAGATGCCCAGCCTCGACCCTGCCCCTGGGGGCTGATTCCCTTCTTGTTACGGGGTCACTTGAGGGCCTAGTGGGAAACATGATAAAGACAATACTTTCCCTTTATAAATCCGTAACTTTGGACACAAGTGTGGGTCAAGTTATAAATTATTTCAGTTGAACACCTCTGACCACAAACTTTAATTTTAATTTAAATAATTTTAAATTATTTCAATTGAACACCTCTGACCACAAAGTTTAACTCATGAGACGTGCCGATAAATACCACATTCTTTGTATCTTTGCCGTGTATGGAAAGCTAGAAAATGTGTGGACGATTAATTCCTGAGCATTTTTCACGGGGCCAGTGGTGACATAAGCTTTCTCATCCGGCGCCGTCCCCCTCCCCTTGCCGTCCAAGCTCCCTTACCTTTTCACCCCATCAAACCTTTTAGATCCAAGAGATGCAAGTTGTCTTCACAGGGTACCTTTAACGGCATCGTCCTTTGTGGAAGAGATCTGTTCTTTTCTTCCTAAAAGGACTCATAAAACTCTGTGCATCATGGGTTCTACTTTGGGAGATAAATCAAAAATTGAAGTTTAGAGTTTTTAAGTGCTGCACTCCAGTGATCCAAAGAAAATAATGAGTTGCATATTTGCAAATACCTAATGTGACTTAGCTACATCGTGGTAATCGGTGCATAGATTTAAGATGTGAAATCCCCATACTCCCTGGTGGTCCCCAGGAGTGACATCATTGGTTATGAAGTTGAGAGGGAATAGCTCCAAGAATGCAATGGAAAAATCCCAAATGCATATGTAATTGGATATGAATCCAAGAAAGATTGCTGTTTGTACCAGGAAGACTGACTGCATCTTTTAGAAATCAGAAGAGTCTTTTGCTGTTGCCACAAAACCGTCTCTGTTGCAGATCCTGTTCCTCCTGCTCACGCAAGAGTGGAGGTTCCTAACCTTGGACATTAGGAACCTCTATTCCTGCGACTCCACATACAAGCTAAAATCAGGCCGTCAGCAGGAAGCACAGCGTCTGTTCATGGGAGGCTCACTGTGCCCTGAATAACAGAATTAGCTAAATCATGACTTTTCTTAGGTATCCAAAATCATCAGACACTTATTTCTAACTTTTAATCACTTTCACACCATAATCATCATCTTACCCATGATGGTTTTAAATGTAAATACTTCTCAGATGTCCAGAAATGTAATTTTTTTTACACCTCCATGATTGAATTCAACTAACTCAGGACCCAACCTCATTCCACTCACCATTTTCTTTGTTTAGATGGTAGGAAAGGTAACCTTGATTTTGCAGATTAAAGAACATTTAATCACACTCGGTTTAAAATTTCATCTCTCCTTTCATTAGATTCAATTGAGGATTCATAGTCACAGTTCAAAGTCCATAGCTTTTCCTTCTATTCTCCCCCTCCCCCACTGGCATTGAGGGGCAGGGAGCTTATGGCTCATTACCTGTTGGGCAGCCCATCTGGTCTACAGACTGGCCTCAGCTGTGGTCTTCTTCCACTGGCTCTTGAAGTACTGGCCTCTATAGCACTGTGTAGGCTGCTGATGTGTCTGGTCACACCTGGTTTGGAGACTTGAACAGAAATGTGACACTGATGTTTATTTTCCCTGCCAAAGCCTCAGTGACAAGGTCCACATCTTCCACAACTGCTTAGCCCTGACTGCTGACTCTTCTGGCCCTTACCTCTTTTCTGGGTGTCCTAAAGGGGAAGCTTGAACTTCTGGAGGACTCTCTTTGTGCTCAGACCTCTGCCTAAAACAACCCTCCACCTTCTACTCAGCTCCACCCACCATGGACAATGCCAGCATACTGGTGGGAAGTCTCCTTCCAAGTTCTAGACACAGAGTGAGGCCTTCGGCCTCCTCCCAAACGACATGGAACTTTTATAGTCTGACACTTCTTTCTTAGACTGAGGCCCAAGGTGTGGCCGACATTGCCAGTAACCTTTCTAATAGCTCTTCCTCTTGTTTTTCTTGCTAAAAAGCCCAATCTTTAACTGTGGGTAGTACCAATATTTACCTTCTTAAACTTCCTTTTGCTAGGGATGGGCAATAAGATATAAATGGAAATTACTGGATAAGCTTCTCAGAAGGACTTTTAAAGAGCTAACATGTACATTTTGCCTTTGCTTTCTCTTCTTGTTACTGGAATACACCTATGATGGCAGGAGGTATAGCAGCCACTTTGCAACCAGCCAGCCCCATACTAATCAGGGAGCAGGGAGCTAGGAGAAATCTGGCCTGATGATGACTTTTCTGAGCACAAAGTCAGAAAAGTCTGAAATACTTATCTTCAGACTTGTGAGAGGAGAAAGAAAAACCCTGTATATTTAAGCCTTTATAATCAGGCCACTTGTATATGCAGCTAAAAGTATTAAAACGTGATCACTTTGGGTATCATTTAATCCTAGTTTCGCAGCCTCTAATATATGCATTCTCTCAACCCCTACCTCCACCTCCTGCCCCCTACCCTCATCCCCACTAGTGAATGTCTTTATTTCCATCCTACACTTTAGGAAACCACTGTTACATCATTGTGGGGGACAAAATTTCTACGTTCCTCAGTGTTCCTATAAAATGCCTAGCCTCCTAAGACTCAGAAATGTAACCTAAGTAAAAAGGTACTGGCTTTCACTTCCCCTAGAAACATTCTCACATACCATAAAGATGAGATCTGTAGCCACTGTTTCTCTAAGGACGGAGCTAATTGCTCTCATCTAAAAGGATAATACAACTTCTCTTATTTCCCCCAAAGTCAACCCTCCTGAGATAGGCAGCTAGTTGCTCCTAGAATTTACATGTAAAGGAGATAAAGCCCGAACCTTGGAGACCTCTCCAGGTGGGAACGTCCTCCTGTAGACACTTCATTTATAATCTAAGTGATTAGGGGGAGAACTCAGGATCCTCTCACCCCATCTCAAAGCAGCAAAAGATTTGTGGGATTTATCTTTCCTTTCTTATTTTGGGAGGTAAGTGGGAGGCAGTTGCTCCTCTTTTGGGTATAGATAGAGAAAATCTGTTATTCTTGTCTCCTGGCACCCGTGTAAAAGATTCCAAGGCTCTCATCCCCGTCTCCTGCAGGGCTAGGTAAGGGGAACTGGCACTGCAATGTTATTCTGGCCGTTGATCTGGTTAAATCAATAAAGGGCTATTTTTCCCTGACCCAGATACCTCATCTCTCTTTAGTATTCACATATAAAATGTTCATAGCTGTGCAAGTGGGGTAACATCTCCCATCTTCCAACAAAGCAATCATGTATTTACCTTCCTATTCTGAGGCCCATTCTATAATCTCTACTTCTTGATTCTCCCAATTCAGGCTCTTTAAAGCTGTGAGTTCTACTTCTGGTAAACAACCTGACTCACATTCTGTGTGAAATCAACTTTATAAACTTAATCTGGAAATCCAAATGGGACCCATCTTTGTCTGCTGTGTTCTTTCCTTGTGGTGAAGAGGGCCTTTGGAGAAGTAACCTTACAGAAATAAAGCATTGCACGATATTTCAAAACATTAGCCCTCTGTACTTTTTGTATTAGCTAGCATGATGTTATCATGTTGCGTGACACTGTGAATTTAACCTGCTGTTAGCCTTCTTTGGAACCACAGTAGCAGGACCTCTGCTCATCTTGCACTGGGATATTTCTCTCTGTCTCTTTTCATAATCTCTTCTGGCAGGAACATGGTACTTTGCATCTTGGGATGGTCTAATGTACGTCCATCAACCTGCTCATCTTCTTTTTGCCCTTCAGATCCGATGGTGTTGAAGAATGATGACCCCAAATTCTTTGGTCCTTTCCTTCTTGAGAGGGGAGATCTCTTTTCCTTTTCTCTGAATCTGTGACTGCTTTGACTAATAGAATTCAGCAGAAATGATGCTGAGCAAAGAGACCAGCTGCTTCCACGTCCCTCACATTCAGGGGAGAGTCACTCTGGTAGGCCTTAGCCACCATGCAAGCGGCCACTCACCCTGCAGAAAAGATCACAGGGAGAAGACACCAAGCCCAGCCCAGCCTCCTCTCTGTCTCTCCTTGTCAGGACACTGGACATGTGGATGAAGCCGTCGTGAACTTCCCTATCAGACCAGCCTCCAGCTGAACGCCCTGAGTGACTCCAGTGGGGACCACGTGGATTCCCTGGGGAACCCTTTCGGGATTCCTGATCCCCAATATTATGGGATGTAGTTAACATTACAACTGCCATGAGAGTTGTATTTAACTCACACTGGTTTTGAGCCCAGGGGCTCATGAAGCATGTAGAACTGGTAGGAAGGTGCACAGTGTGCCTTGGTGCTGTGAAATCTCTGCTTGTGATTTTCACTGTCAGTCGGTGTGTCTCCCTCACCTGCCTCCACAGCCCTGCTGCAGCTGGCCCACCCGCTGTGCCATGCCTGCTGGACTGTATTCTCTGATTACCATAACTTCCAATTGCACATTGTGCCTTGAACATTTGCCTGGTGGCTCTTTGAGTAAAACCAGTACAATGGTATGCGGCAATGTGACACTCTTCCCCATACTTAGGGAGTATGATTCAGAGGTCGTCATCTGAGACCACCCAAGGCCCACTCCAAACACAACTAAATACTCATGCAGTGACAAAAGACTCAATTCTCAGAGACTAATTCAATAAATATGTCGTGAGTCACATACAACTCATATGGAGTGCAGTATAAAAGTTGATTCTAGCGCCATGTGAGTTGCATATAACCCATGAACAGGAAACAAAAAAGAAATTTTTCATTAAAATAGAAAGGATTGTTTTGTTTTTGAGGTTTCTGTTCTATTTTTAAAATAAAACAGTGTGGCTCCAGTGAATATTATTTTTTTCCTAGTGTGGCAGTCAGTGTGCTCAACTGGCTGTTATAATTTGGGAGGACTTTATTACCCAGCAATTGATAACTGGATAACCCTGGCTCGTTTCTGCCCTTCCTCCTTGTCACCTCTCTTTGTCACTAGCATCCTTCCCCCCTTCTTCTCCCTAGGACAGCCTCAGAGCATCTCCACCATCAATTACCTAATGCTATTTATTATGATAATGGCTCTTCAAGGAACCATATAGAAATTTAATTGCCAGACAAATTGCTTAATAGCCTGGAATGTGGATTATAATCATTATGTTTGGACATCTTCAGGATCTAGGTCTGTCCTCTACTTGGCAAGACAATGTGTTCACTCAGAAATAGATTTTTTTAAAAGCCCTAATCAACATTATCATTACTTAGCTGATAGAAGTATTGGTATTAACAAACCCAAAGGAGCTTCAGAGTTTTAATTTCTTTTCCATGTAGACATGTCAGGACTCAAGAAATATAACTCTGATAAATGCAAAGAAATAAATCCAATATCCAATGATGTAATTAGCGTTCAAAAGCATACGGGGGAAATGAACACTGAAAACGCTCAAAGTGTTTCAAGTTTCAACTTCTATGCTTTTGAGGACCTAGAGAGGTGGTGAGGAAGAGATGAAGAGGTTCCCATATGTTTGCGTAGTCAGGCCGTTTTGATTTTTCCTCCAGAATTTTAGAATGTTTCTTCCTCCAAAATTTTTTCCCCTGTACTTGAAGTCTGCCCAGGTGGCTTTTCTAGGAGTGGTATCAACCCTATCAGATCCTGATGGGAAGATCATAGGCAACATTATCAGCACAAATATTTTTAACAAAATATATAATGCCCTATTTTTAATGTAAATTTTTGAGAAACAAAAAGGGAAGTAATTTATAATAAAATATTTTAATACATAAGAACTTGGGCTCAATAATATTCCAAGAATAATAAAGAATTGGGTACTTGCACGCACACGTAGAATCACTATAACAATGACAGCTACAAATAATTCAGGCGTGATATATTGACAGCTCAAATACCACAGGCATTGTTCCCACAGACGATACAATTTTCTGGAACAGTGAACAGCAGTTGGTAATGTACTGAACAAAACAAAGTAAAATCATCCCTCAGTTTACGTAGCTATTGCATTCTGACTCCTGAGAGTCCATCGTATGTTAAATTCATTATACATTTAAAACCATCCCAAAATGCTGTTCTTGTGAATGTCCAATGGGCTATCCAAAGTCAGGTGACTATGGGACAATTCTGTTGTATAAGATTGTTCAGTACGTGCACAACAGCTAGCCTGCCTCCTCCTCCCTCACTGCGATGACAAATATTCCCTCCACAAAGTACTAAAAAGCTACCCAGAGTAGGGTTGCCAGATTAAATGCAGGAGGCCTAGTTAAATTTGAATTTCAGAGAAACAAATAATTTTAATATAAATATGCCCTATGCAATATTTAGGACATACTTTTACTTAAAGTTGTTCTTTCTCTGAGATTCATATTTAATGAATCCTCCCATATCTTTATTTGCTAAATCTGGCAGCCACACCTGAAGGAACAATTCCCTGAGAACTGCTGCTCAGCAGCTACTTTCAATTCCTCAACCCCAACTTCCAGCACCTGGAATCATGACCTCAGGACACCTTGGGCACCCTGGGAGAGGAGGTCAGGCACCCAGTGCCAGGGCAGGCCAGCTTTCCCTGTGTGTCATCCGCTGCTGGCCACATGCAGAAATTCTTCAATCCTAGAAACTCTGGTTTTTTGAGTCAGTACAAACTTGCCCATGGCATTGTATTTATTTGTCATGGAATCAGTTTTCTATCCTAATTTTAATTTAATGGAAGTCACAAAGGGACCCTAGGCCAAATTTTTCTGAAAGAAACCATTTTAAAAATTCCCCTTGTAACAAGAAAGGCACAGTAAAAAACCTTTCATTGATTTTCATGTTGGCAATCTTCTCTCCCGAGATAATGAAGATAAATAGAGAAGCAGTATAGCACTTTATTGCATCTTTTATGACACATATTTCTTCTGAATACCAAAGAGAGACATGTATGATATGAGTGAGAGCTACAAGGAGAAGGGGGACAAAAATCCAGACGGGTGTGCACCACTGCCTCTCCGTCCTCTCTTGAAGAAACGTGGTTCGTCTCCAGGTCACCAAAGGTGCCTGGCACAGCATCTCAGCAGTAGAAACTCAGCTGCTCTCGAACGTGATAGAATCAAAAGTGCCACCTAAAAGTAGATTTCACGTTAAATAGTACATGCCATACGTGAGTCAGAGATAAGTAAATTATTCTTATAAGATCTAAAATATATTTTGGAACACATGTCCTTGATTTTATAGTTGAGGGAAGTATTAATAATGACGTTCAAAGAGGTCTTAGCTCCGTTGTTGGCGCTGGAAGCCAGGCCTCCTGAAAATGACTCCGGATTCCATTTTATTTCTCAAAATGTGTTTTTCAAAAGAATGGTCCTGTGAGGTGCCCTTGGAAAAAAAGTTTCTTTAGTAACATAAGATTAGATGTCATATAGCCCCCTTCCCCACTCCAGCTCTTGATATGTAGTATACATTATCCTGTTAAAATTTTTGACAAGTCCTATGGTAAGGGAATTTATTTTACCTTGATGAACTCAGCATTTCTCAAACATCTTCGATCATGGATCTCTGCCAATGTGGTGTCTTGGAATTAAAAAAAGTAATGTTTCATGTGGTCCCAGAAGAGAGCTAGAAATATGTAAAAATGACAATGGACTTGCAGGCACTGGCCCAGGACTCAGTGGGAAGTTGACTCCGCCCAGAGGCTCCCAAGTACTGGCCAGTGGGTATAGCTGTGCCAAAATCTCTAGAGAAGCTTATGAACATGCAGATTTTTAGACCTCATTTCCTCTTAAATGCATGTTCTCTAGATCTGTATGGGGCCCAGGAATCTGTATTTGTGAATGTCTATGAGGCTGTCGACTTCTGCCTCTCTAGAACTTGGTCTGTAAAAGAGTGTGTTACCTAATCGTAGCTAGCATCTGTAATCCCAGCACTCTGGGAGGCTGAGGTGGGAAGATTGCTTGAATCAGGAGTTTGAGGCCAGCCTGAGCAAAGTGAGACTTCATTTCTACAAAAAATAGAAAAGTTAGCTAGGCAAGGTGGTGCATGCCTGTTCTCTCACCTACTTGGAAGGCTGAGGCAGGACAATCATTTGAACCCAAGAGTTTGAGGTTGCAGTGAGCTATGATGATGCCGCTGCACTTTAGTCAGGGGGACAGAGCAATACTCTGTCTCAGAAAAAAAGAAAAAAGAAATGAAAAGTTACCCCATGTCATGTCCACACATGTTAAGGAAACCTAGGACTGGTACTGCTTCAGACCTATGTTTCTTACAGCCCCAGGCTTGGAGAAATTGGCTGTGGAGATATTCACATACATGAAACAATTGTGGAAAAACAAAAGATTATCTAAAACCAATTGCAGGTTTTTATGCTATGGAGAAGGCAGGCATTTATATAGTTAGGAAGAAAAACAGACACTTTGTGGAATCTTTAGGACAGGCGTCCTCAAACTACGGCCTGTGGGCCACACGAAGCCCACCTAGGACATTTATCCGGCCCGCCTTTATCTGGCCTGCTGGGTGTTTTTGCCACCACTGCCTGTCCTGCTTAGCAGCCGACTCATCCCGAGGCCCACAGTCTGAGGGACAGTGAACTGGTCCCCTATTTAAAAAGTTTGAGGACCCCTGCTTTAAGATTTAGATAGCAGGCTGCCCTTTGGATCTATGAAGAGAGAATACTTTTTAAAAAAATTTTATTGAGTCAAATACACATAGATCATGAATACATTCATACATATGTAGGGTACAATGTGCTGATCTTTTTTTTTATACAATCTGATGCGGTTACATCAAACCAATCATCATAGCTTTCACTGCATGGTGTTAGGGCTCAAATGAGTCCTCCCCCAATTCACATGATGAGCTGGTAGTTTATTATGACAGCCCCAGAAAACCAGTTTACACTGCCAGAAGTTACCCAAAGCAAGCGGGTTTCTTCCTTTTCCTGTGTCCCCACCTCCTTTAGAGTTCCCCAACCTCTGAAGCCTTGTTTACCCCCACATCCCTTTCACAACAGCCATCTGCATATAAGAAGTTAGAGAAGTTACTGGTAATGATAACAAACTTTCTCCTCCTCCTTCTCCTTCCTCTGTGATTTCCTAGTGACATTCTAGAAGCATGCATGTCCTTTTGGGCTGATTATTGTCACTTACCACTATTACTAGTAAGTGATAAGGAATCTGTATTGGAATCCACAACTAACCGGTGTAGGATTTACTTTGTATTACTTTTTTTTTTCCTGTCCAGATACACTTAGAAGTTGAGTTCAGTATATCAGAGGAATGTCGATTTCCAGTGACACACATATCAAATTACTAATACTATGAAAACTTGTTTCTGAAATCTAGTTCCCTTGACTTTCAGTCCAAAAGAAGGTATCTAATGGTTGTAGCAGATGCTGTTGGGCCCAGGCCAGAGAAACCCTCATCACTCGCCATGCCAGTGTATGTAGACAGGGTCTGACTGCAAGCAGAGGACACGCTTCCTGAGTGCCCACCTTCAGCCAGTCAAAGCCTGGCCAGAAACACTAGGAGTGAATGCCCCTAGGAGTAGCCCTCGCCAGTGACAGAGGGGAGACGAAGGAAAAACACCCTCCCTCACTATCTCCATAGGTGGGGTAACCTGGAGTGTTTGCAGAGGGTCTGAGCACCAGCTGGCCACTGTGGCCACCACCATACGGCACAGCCCTTTTCAGCTTTCTTCCCTTCCCCTTGCAACCCTCACTCCCCTGTGATCACTTGCCAAATAAACCACTCGTACGCAATTTCTAATCTCAGGGTCCACTTTCAAGGACCCAGGCAAAGACAATGGCATTCTAGTATAGTTCACTCAGTTCACTTCCTTTTTTTTTTTAATTAAATGATGGCTGTATACATTAATGCAAACATGGGGTACAGTGTAGTGTTTTCATATACAATTTAAAATACTTTCATCAAGCTGGTTAACAGTGATTGATTTCTTGAGACAGCTTTTGAACTACTCTTTGGATTTCTTTTTTTAAATTTTTTTTAATTATTAAAAAATGTACCTGTGTACATTAATGCAATTATGGGGTACAGTGTGGCGTTTTCATATACAATTTGAAATTTTTCATCAAACATAGCCTTCATGTCACTTTCTTAGTTATTATGTTAAGACGTTTATATTCTACTTTTTAAAAGATTCACTTGTACCCTTGTAAGATAAACCATAGAGGTGATCCCTCCAATCACCCTCCCTCCACCCATTCACCCCCTCTGTCTTCTCCCCCCCCCCATATTCTTAGGCTATAATTATGCAGCCATAAAGAAAGACGGAGACTTTACCACCTTCATGTTTACATGGATGGAGCTAGAAAATGTTCTTCTTAGAAAAGTATCTCAAGAATGGAAGAAAAAGTATCCAATGTACACAGCCCTATTATGAAACTAATTTACAGCTTTCATACTCTTTGGATTTCTATTTACATCTTTTCCTCCATTCTATTCATCCTATTTACCATCCATATTCTGAATTCTCTTTCTGACATTTCAGCCATTTATGTATGAATGGCATCTTCTGTTTAATCTCCTTGTCATTCCTTGGGAGAGTTGATCTACTCTGATTATTCAATTTGCCAGAGTACTTCCACTAGTTCTACCCCATGAGTATTTTCTGAAATTTGGCAAATAAAAGTGGTGGGGTAAGAATGGATTGCATATCAGATATTTGCATTATGATTCATAACAGTAGCAAAATTACAGTTATGAAGTAGCAATGAAAATATTTGTATGGTATTAAAGGGTCATGACATTAGGAAGGTTGAGAACCACTGCCCTATAGTCTTACAAAGGTTCCTTTCAGAGTTGTAACCCAAGACTCTGAAGACCTGCTTGGTGAGAGAGTGCAAGCTGACTCTGTCCTGAAATCAGCCACCTCTATCCAATCCTAAAAGTCACCTTATTAAGATAGAATCTCAGCTGGGGAGAGACACAAGGAACTGCAGTGCCCTGCTCCCCACCAGTAACAGGTAGTGAAGGAGATTCAGTCCTTTCCCACTTCAAAATAACCACCCTCAACCTTGGAGAGACCCTGAGTGGACAGCCCAGGTCAAGAGTTCTAATCAGATTTACCAGGACAGTACAATCACTGCTCAGGTGAGAGAGTTCAAAGGGTCTTCACCTAGCCAATAGTAGAAATCCACAGACAGTTCCATCCAGCATACCCAAGAGATTGGAGCCTGGTCCCGTCTAGTAAGCTAACAATTCAGGAAAGATCTCTGGCCACAGTCACAACAAAGGTGTCAGTACCTCCACCCTTGAAAGTCCCAACTGGGCATCAATGAGCCTGCCTTTGAAAGTATGAACCTGGCATCAGCACCCAGTCCTTGAAAGTCCAAACCAGGCATCAGTGGCTCTTCCCTTGAAAGTCTGAACCAGGTATCAGTACCTCCACCTGTGAAAGTCCAAATTGGGTGTCAGCGCCACTGCCTGCTGCACAATATCAGGAACATTTCTCTTTCCTGCACATCCCTCTCTTCCTGCACCCCCCTGATTCCACTCAAGTCACTATTTCCATGCTGCTATCCATACACTGCCTACATCTCCTAGGGAATGGCCACACACTCTGGAATCTGCAGGGTGTAGACCTTCAGACTGCCAGGCAATGGAGAAACGGTGGACTGAGAGTTCAGAATTCTGGGGAGAGTATTTGTTCAATTGTATGCAGGGCAGGATGATTCCGAGGCTCACAGGCAGGACCTCTCTGGAGGAGAAGGCCCAATGTTTAGCAACTCTCACCCATGGAATAAAATGAGAGGTCTTTTGTCCCCTGATCACTTGCAGAGAGCCCACAGTGAGCCTCCCACTTGGGGGAAGCATCTTTCATTCTTGTGGTGATGGGCTTTGTACCAGAATTTGTTCACTTGGATCCTCTTTCTTGGATTGCAGGTTGCCTCAGCCAAGATGATGTATACTTGTCTATCTTCTTTCCTATCTCAGCTGCCCTCCTTCAGTTTCAGAGACCAAATCTTTCTAGTATCTCTCCCTCTGGTCATCAGTCTCTGGCAAAAGTTACGTCTAGTCAGCCATCTTCCTTTGGAGTTGCTATTGATTTCTAATTTTATTTCCTTGAAGTCAGAAAAGGTGCTTGAAATGATTTCAATGTTCTTAAATTTATCAGGATTGTTTTGTGACCTAAAATATGATCTATCCTGGAGGAAGTTCCACATGCATTTAAGAAGGGTGTGTGTTGTTCTACTGTTGGGAGCAAAGTTCTGTATATGTCTATTAGTGTTATTTGGGCTATAATATTTTTCAGTTCTGTTTTCTTATTGATTTTCTGTCTGGATAATCTATCTATTATAGTGAGAGTAGGGTACTATAATATCTTGTTATTATTATATGTCTATTTCATTTTATAGAATGGTCAATGTTCGTTTTATATATTTAGATGCTTCAATGTTGGATTGACATTTACAAGGCCTGACAATTAAGTTAGCAAACTTACCACTGGGTGCTTATGCTGTCAGTACTGTCCAAAAAGCTCAGTAAGGTTTCATAACCTTCTATCAGTTCCACATAGCTATGTTTGTATGGATGTGCAGCAGTGTCTTGCTGAGTGTTGTTCATTATTGTTTCTGTGTGTTTTTGTATGCCAAACCAAGAACATTGGAGCTTGAATTAGAGCAATGAAAAACATTAAATTTCTTAATGTTAAACTTGGCAAGAGTAGAAGCAAAAGTGGGGACATGTTAGTCTGAGTTTATGGGGATAATGCCATGAAGAAAATGACAATGTACAAACGGATTAAATGGTTATTTTTAAGGGAGAAAAAGTGTCACTGATGAAGAGAGGTCAGGGTAATGAGCAGAACTAACAAAAATATTGCACAAATTCAGTGAATTGTGTATCAAAATCATCAGCTGAATGTGAGAATCATAGCAGATCCAAGTAAACATTGATAGAGAAACTGTTAGGAAAATCTTAACTGAAAATCTTGGCATGAGGAAGGGGTGTACAAAAATGGTTCTGAAGGAGCTCACTGATGAACAAAAGCAGAATTCACATGGCACATCTGTGAGGGAGTTTTTAGACAGTAAACAAGTAACTGTATTGGAACACCCTTGCTACTCATCTGATCTGGCCCCCAATGAACTTTTTCTTTACTTTATCCTTTAAACATGGAAAATATTGAAAGGAAGACATTTTGATAACATTCAGCACATCAAGGGTAATACATGTATGATGACTGCTCTGATGACCATTCCAGATAAAGAATTCCAAAATTACTGTGAAGGGTGAACTAGGCACTCGTGTCAGTGCATAGATTCTGAAAAGGAATACGTTGAAGGTGAGTGTAGTGATATTCAGCAATGAGGTATCAGCACTTTTTCTAGCCTGAGGTCATGAACGTAATAGTTAGACTTTGTATGTATAATTGTTATGTCTTATTGTGAAATTGACCTTTTTATCACTATATAGACCTTCTTTGTCATTTGTGATGATTTTTGACACAAAATCTATTTTTTCTGATTTAATAGTCACTCTTGCTCTCTTTTGGTTACCATTTACTTGGAATAACTTTCTCCACATTTTCACACTCAGCCTATGTGTTTCCTTAAATCTAAAATGGGTCTCTCATAGACAGCAAATAGTTGGGTCTTGTTTTTTTATTCATTCAGCCAGTCTATGTCTTTTGACTTGGATACTTAGTTTAATTACATTTAAAATAATTATTGATAAGTAAGGGCTTACTCTTGCCATTTTCTTGATTATTTTCTATTTTATAGTTTTCTTCTTCCTCTCTTCTTGTCTTGTTATCTTTCTTTATAGTTTGACAAATTTTTGAAAGTGTGCTTTGAATCTTTTATCTTTATCTTTTATGTTTCACTATACATTTTCTTTTGTGTTTACCATGGGGTTCATTATTAAACATTTTATAGTCATAGTAATCTGTTTAAGATGATAACTTAACTTTGATTGCATACAGAGATTACACTTTACTTCCACCCTCACACATACTTGGTAATTAATATCATATTTTGCTTTTTTCTATATTGTGTTTTTATTAGCAAACTTGTGTGGCTATATTTATTTTTACTCAATTGTTAAAAATGATTTACGTGCCACCATTTTACTATTACAATATTCTGTGTTTGTCTTTATTTTCACAGTTAGCCATGAGATTTATACTTTCATATGCTTTTGTATGGTTATTTAGAATCTCTTTATTTCAACTTGAAGAATTCCCTTTGTTACTTTTAGTAAGGAAAGTATAGCTATGACACACTCCCTCAGTTTTCATTTATCTAAAGGAAGTCTTTATCTTTCCTTTCTTCTTTTCTTTTTATATTAGAGACAGAGTCTCACTTTGTCACCCTTGGGAGAGTGCTGTGGCATCATAGTTCACAGCAAACTCCAGCTCCTGGGCTTAGGCAATTCTCTTGCCTCAGCCTCCCAAGTAGCTGGGACTATAGATGCTCACCATATGCCCAGCTATTTTTTGTTTTTTTGCAATTTGGCTGGGGCCCAGTTCAAACCTGTTACCCTCTGTGTATAGGGCCGGTGTCCTACTCACTGAGCCACAGGAGCTGCCCATCTTTCCTTTATTCTTAAAGGGCAATTTTTCCTGATAAAATATTCTTAGTTGGCAGAGTTTTTTTTTTTTTTTTTCCTTTCAGTACTTTGAGCATACCATCTCACTACCTTTGGAATATAAAGTTTCTGCTGAAAAATCCTAATAGTCTGATGAGAGTTCTCTTGTATGTGACTAGTCAATTTTCTCTTGCTGCTTTTAAAATTCTCTTTGTCTTTGACTTATAGTAGTTTAATTATAATATCTCTCAGCACAGATATTTTGGGGTTCTATATATTTGGAGGACCTTTAGGCCTCATGAATCAAGATGTCCATTTCCCTCTCTATATTTGGGAAGGTTTTAGTCATTATTTTTCAAATAGGCTTTCTGTCTCTTTGTTTTCCCTCAGACACTCCCACGAAGCATATATTAGTCTGTTTGACCCCTTAAGTCCAGTACACATTCTTCACTCTTTCTCATTCTTATTTCTTTTTATTTCTTTAATGGCTAATTTTAAATAACTTATCTTAGAGTTTGCAGATTATTTTTTCTTCATAATTGAGTCTGTTGAAGTTTTCTATCAAGTTTTTCAGTTCTATCATTATATTTTTCAACTCCAGGATTTCTGATTGGTACTTTTAAAAATTTCTATTTATTTATTCAACATCTCATTTTCTTCATGTATTGTTTTATTGATTTTATTTAGTTTTTTTGTGTTCTCCTGTGGCTCATTGAGCTCCTTTAAAATCATTTAAAGGAATTATTTGTTAAGCAGTTCATGACTCTCCATTTCTTTGGGGTTGATTAATGTAGTTGTATTGGTTTCTCTTAGTGGTGTCATGCTTGCCCAGTTCTTTGTGATCTGTGTAGATTTGTATTGGCGTTTCTACATTTGAAGAAGCAAACACTCAAAATCTTTATATACTGGTCCAAAAGATAAATCTTTATATATTGGTCCACCTCCTGCTGTGTCTCTTGGCATATAGAGCTGCCTATTATAGGGAAGTGGAGTTGGAGCTAGCTAGTCCATGTGGCTGTTTTAGATTTGTATCAGGTCCCTGGACAGCTGAAATATTTCTGGGGACCTGGTACACATAGTTACTGCCAGGTCTCCAGGAAGATAAAACGTCCTCTGGGATAGTGGTAAGGAAGGGCTGGAGCCATTATCAGGGGAAAGAATAGGCATAACTTCTTATAGGTCACTTGGCAGATGGGGCTAATAGAGGACAGTAGCCAAGTGGGGTTGCAGCCAAGCCTGAAAAAGTATAGGGTTGCTTCATGTCCAGGTTGGGATCATGGTTAACAAGCTTGCCACCAAGATGTGAGCCTGCATTCCCAAAGTGACCCTCATTACTCCTGGGCACCACTGGGGTTCTGAAACCTCATATCTATATACCAGTGCTCCCACAAAAATCACTTTTGTCATGTATGACTACCCAATTTTTTTCTGTGGGGGGATATTAGCTGAGGTACCTCGTATTCTGCCATTTTGCCAATATCATTTCCAGACTGAATCTTAAGCTATGATTGCTTTCTTTTTAAAATTTGGTCTTTTGAAATACATTTTGAAAAATTTCTTATTGTTTAATAGTGTGTGCTTATTAAAGGAAATTTTAAAATAAATTAATCAAAATATAAAATTATCCTAATTTTAGTTTAGTAAATAGGTTTATAATAATAATGATTATATATATATATATTATATATATATATACACATATACACACACACATACACACTCCTTCTTATGAAAAAATATGATAGTGGACTGTATGAATGTATTGCTCTATATTGACTGAATTCTCTATAAAATATTTAGAATTTAGAATAATTTCAACTATTGGGGCTCATGTTTGCTCTAACATTCTAAGGATGGAACAAAAATTTCTTTATTAGTATCTACACCAAATTAATGAGTTGAATTTTAAATATTTATTTAGCTTCCAGTTAAACACGTGTCCAGGATAACACCTGTCTCTAATCCTTCCCCGAACCCCAATAATTTTCCAAGGTAGAAAGTGGATGGGTTCACTTAGCAGATCTGAGCAATTGGCCTTTACTACTGACCTAATTCAGTGTCTATAGATTCAGTATATGTGGGGTAGAAGTTTCTACAGGTCCTCATGGTGGGGAAGTCAATCCCAGGTACTTATCTCAAACATTGATAGTTCTTTTAAAAACTCTCCACATACTGTGTATGTGAGCTGTCTTCCAGCTTTTGGCAACAAATAGCAGTTTTCTGCTGCATATGACACTTATCCCATTCTGCAGGATTCCCAAACAAGCCTGCATTCACAACTCTATATCTGTCTGGAACATGTAATTGTAATTTAAAGGAAATTGTTCATGCTACCTGTTAACAAAACATTCCACTAAGTCATCTGTCTCTATTTCTTTTTCCCTGGTTCTGGTAGTCCTTGGGCATGTTCCCAAGTACCTGACTAAGTGGACATCCAGTGGAAGATGTCCCCTACTTCCTGTAGGCACCTATGGATTTTGTATACCTTTTCTACCTCCTATTCCCACCTCCACCTCAATATGAAGAGTAAGTTGAGCATTCCTCTCTTATGTTTCACCACCCTAGCTGGAGGTAGACCAGAAGTTTCATGTGAAGGACCAATTTGGGTTTTAATTTGTCCTTCAAAAATGTAGTGGATTCTGTCTTCACTAAAATGCCTACACTCTTCAGTAATCTCCAGGAGCAGAAAAAGATCTCAACTGACACTTTACACTCACTTGTATCAGTTATAAATACATCTAAACACTAAACACCACTAGATTGCAACCATTGTACACAGGATCAGGAGGACAGGGTGACCTTACTGCCAACCTCATGGTCACCATCCCCTGAGCTTGTATGACCTAATTAGACCTGAAACATAGACATTGGTCATGTTGGCTTGCTACTGGTAGCATTTTTTGTGAGCCGCTGAATCTCTTTTACCTACTTAATACTAGTACCTAGTACCTAGTATTAAGACAAGCAAACACAAAATAAGAACAACTTCTCTCCTTTGTTCCATGAACCACTGACTTCCTTGCCCTATGCACAGTGATCAAATTGACCCCAATTTAAGCCAACAACCCTTTATGAAGAAAAATACTCATTACAATAAAATTGTTATTCTATTCAGGGAAGGCCAAAGCCCTGTGATTGAGCTAAATATTGCAATCAAGTAAAGGTATAAACCTATCAGAAGTTCAGCCAGAATCAGAGGCACCAGGCCCTACACTTCATTTCAGTTACAGATTATCTAAAGTTCAAGCACTCAGAATACTGAATTTATGCTCTCTTCATCAAGTCAAAGCATCAGTAATGTTAGGTAGGTACTCCATCTTGGGCTATTTATTCAGCACCATCTAAGACTTGGATAGCACCATATCCTCCAATTGTCTAGTAATGGCCTTTGCTTCTAACTCTATCCCAAAATTATCAATATCCAATTCCTGCTTTTCCTGATAAAACCTAAACACAAATGTTCTGGGAATAGCAAGAGGCTGTCCTTAGAGTCCACCAACTCCTCTCCAAGACATTCAAACTAGCAGGTCTGGATTTTTATTGCCCCAGTTTGTAGCATTTTTTGCTATGTTAGTAGGTAGAGCCAATTCAGAGGTTGTTCTAGGATCAAAAATAAGCCAGGAAAGCTCAAGATCCTAATGTGCTATCCTCCAAGTTTAGCAGTGTCCCTGGGGACAAAGAACACAGGCAACCTCTGAGGTCAGTTTCAGAAAAATGATCCAGTGAGAGTCAAGGCCCAGAGAAACAAACTTAGACTTCTCAGTGTCTGCCTGCAATCTGCTCCAGAAACCCATCAAACATTTCTCCTACTCTTGTTGCCCCACCTGCAAATTTGGGATACTTCATTGTATCTGTTACAGTGTGATTTCATGACGGAGTCTCACTCATCATAGCAGTCTTCATATGAAAACGAGTCCTGCTGCATGCTTGATTAACACACTAACTGCTGAATCAAATAACTCAACTAAAATCCTGTATCCTGTCCTGTGTCTCTTGGATGGGTATTTTCTGGATATTTATGCTGTTGATTTCTTCATCTTACCTCTTAGGTTTAGTGTATCCCTTCCAATTGTCTATTTATGTTCTTGCTTCTACCTCCTATCTCTATCTTTGCAAAGCACAGTAGCCATATTTGCTAATGGCCCTGCAAGTCTGACCCAATCCTAAGACCCCTGTGGTCTAAATTGTACTCCTATCTCATACTTCCCAGACCTGCAGATGTACTCTATGTGTAAATTCACTGAATTAACTCTTAACACTAAGGAAAGGGACAAAGTAAACAAACACCTATTAATCAAATGCAGAATATTGCTGAGGGCACACTGGACTAAACTTCTTACATTTCAATCTCATTCACACTGGTACTGGAAGTGAGATAGTGGATACTTAAAATAAATATAACATAAATCTAGTTTTGAAAAGCATGACAAATCTAGCTAGAACTCCCTTCAACTATTTTGTATATTCTTTCTCTTTAGAAGGGTAAGCTCATTTAACTAACTATAGTGTACCTTTAATGTTTTAGGGTCTCTCTGTGTTTTGGCTCACATATATTCCAGAATATTTATGATTATCTCAGATATCCAGGGTCAGTAATGCATTAGCTGTGTCTTTGAGGGAAAACCAAGATTCAGAAGTTAGCAAATAACACAGTCTCAAACAGCAACTTCTGAATCTTGGTTTTAGATAATTATGGCAATCTGGGTTTCATTGTTAAAGAGAGATAAGATGCAGATTAGGCTGGTTCCTGGTATCTTAGAATATCAGCCTTAAGTGTTTGGAAATTGTAAACACAAAACTATTTAGGGATTTGAAGAGTGCATATTGTTTTCTGCATGGAAGAAAAAGATCAGATTATCACCCAAACAATTTTGACTGGGTTTTAACTTTCTGCAACAAGCAGACCTCTGCTTGCTTCCATTTACTAAGAGACTGTACAATTACTCACATCTTTAACATCTCTCATTCATTAAATATTTTAGCTTTGTATTTAGTAAAAACATGCCAACATGTTTTTAGCAAATGCTGTGTAAATGTACCAGTGATTTAAAGTGCTCATGGCCTGGTAGAGCAACAAAGTAGGAAAAGTAATGAAAAGGCAAGGAGTTTTCAAAGATGGAATGTTCAAAGAGGTTTCACAGGTTAGAGTTTAACTTCAGTTATGAACTTCAATTTATTGTAACTTTTCTCTTATAATATTCACATGAAAAAAATGATGTCAGAAAGGAAGTCATTTTCGGTTATCTTTTTCATTGCAAGAAGGAATATTTTAGTTTAGTGTTTAAAATGATAATTAAAAATTGTATATATTGTGTACAATATGTTTTAAAATACATATACATGATGATATGGTCCCAGCTAATTAACATATGTATTTACATACTTATCATTTTTATATTAAGAACACTTAAAGCCTACTGTCTTAACTATTGTTAAAATAAAATGTTATATTGTTATTAACTACAGATACCCTGTTGTGTAATAGATATCTTTAGATTATTCCTCCTAATTAAAATTTTATATCCTTTGACCAATATCTCTCAACCTATCACTGGCCCCTGGTAACTACCACACTACTCTCTACTACAAGTTTAAATTTATTAGATACCATGGGTACGTGAGATTGGGCAATATTTGTCCTTCTATACCTGGAGTATTTCATTTAGCATAACATATTTCAGGGTCATCCTCATTCTTGCCAATGACAGGATTTTTTGCTTTCCTTCTTAGGACTGAGTAGTATTCCATTTTGTATATATACCAACCACGTTTTCTTTATCCATTCATCTCTTGATGAACATTTCAGCAGATTTCATATCTTGACTATTGTGAATAATGATGCAATGAGCATGGAAGTGCAGCAATCTCTTCAACATACTGATTTCATTTCCTTTACAAATATACTCAGCAGTGGAATTTCTAGACCCTAAGGTAGTTTTATCAACAGTGTGTAAAGATTCCTTTTCCTCCACATTCTCATCAATACTTGTCATCTTTTGTTTTTTTCTTTTTTTGGTTTTTTTTTGGAGACAGGGTCCCACTCTGTTGCCCTTGGTAGAGTGCAGTGGTGTCACAGCTCATAGCAACCTCCAGTTCTTGGGCTAAAGAAATCCTCTTGCCTCAGCCTCCCAAGTAGCTGTTACTACAGATTCCCACCCTAACACCTGGCTAATTTTTCTATTTTTAATAGAGACAGGGTTGCTCTTGCTCAGGCTGGTTTCAAACTCCTGAGCTCAAGCAATCCACCCACATTGGCCTCCCAGGGGGCTAGGATTACATGCATGAGCTACCATACCCAGCCTTATCTTTTTGATAATAGCCTTTCAAGCAGGTGAAATAATTTTGTTTAATTTGTATTTTCTTCTTCTTCTTTTTTTTGGCCAGGGTTGGGTTTGAACCCACCACCTCTGGCATATGGGGCTGGAGCCCTATTCCTTTGAGCCACAGGCACCACCCTAATTTGTATTTTCTTAATGGTTAGTGATGTTGAACACTTGTTGGCCATTCATTTTTGTTTGTTTGGTTGATTAGTTTTGATTTTTTTTTTTTTTTGAGACAGAATCTTACTTTGAGAAATGTCCAATTCAAGTCCTTTGCCCACTTAAAAACTCTTTTTTTTGGAGACAATCTTACTATATTGCCTTGTGTAGAGTGCTGTGGCATCACAGCTTATAGCAACTTCAAACTCCTGTGCTTAAGTGATTCTCTTACCTCATCCCAAGTAGCTGGAACTACAGGCACCCACCACAATGCTCAGCTATTTCTTCCTTTCTTTCTTTCTTTTTTTTTTTTTTTTTGATTGCAGTTGTCATTGTCATTTAGCAGGCCCAGGCCAGGCTCAAACCCACCAGCATCAGTGTATGTGGTCAACACCCTGACCACTGAGCTTGGGTGCTGCCCTAAAAACTTTTTTAATTTATTAATATTCTTGCTATTTAGTTGTGTGAGCTCCTTATATATTTTGGATATTGACCCAGATGTATAATTTGTAAATATCTTCTTCCATCCCATAAGATGCCTTTTCATTCTGTTAATTATTCTTTATACAGAACCTTTTTAAATTTAAGGCAATCCCATTTGTCTATTTTCATTTTTGTTATTTGTGTTGTTAGGATTGTGTCCAAGCAATTATTGCACAGATCAACATCATGGAGCTTTCTTCTGTATTTTTTCCAGTAGTTTTATAGTTTCAGATCTTATATTTACATCTTTAATCATATTTGGGTTGGTTTTTTGTATACGACATGGGAAAAGGACCTAATTTCATTCTTTTGCATGTGGGCATCTAGTTTTCGCAACACAATTTATTTTTTAATTTTAATTATTTTTTATTAAAGCATAATTTTGTACATTGATGCATTTATGGGGTTCAGGGTACTGCTTCAATATACAATGTGAAATGCCTACATTGAACTGAGTAACATATCCATCACAATTATACTCATTTCTAAATAGTTTTGAAATGTACCGTTGCATCATGTGTATTAGGTGAAGTCCCCTAAAATGCCCTACCAACCTCCATATCTCCCCTCTCCTCCCTACTCTCTCCTCTTCCCTTCTACTTTCTGGACTATAGTTATGTTTTGCCCTTCATATGAGTGTGTAGGTGGTTATATATGGATTTCATAGTAGTATTGAGTACATTGGATACTTTTTTTTTCCATTCTTGAGATACTTTACTAAGAAGAATATGTTCCAGCTCCATCCAGGTAAATGTAAAAGATGTGAAGTCTCCGTCTTTTTTATGGCCTCAGAATATTTCATGGTGTACATATACCATAATTTGTTAATCCATTCATGGGTCGATGGGCACTTGGGCAGTTTCCATGTCTTGGCTATTATAAATTGGGCTGCAATAAACATTCTGGTGCAAATGTCTTTGTTGTAAAATGATTTTTGATCATCTGAATATATACCTAGTAGAGGAATTGCAGGATCAAATGGTATGTCTACTTTTAGTTCCTTGAGTATCTCCAAACTTCTTTCCAAAAAGGTCATAT
>CAUYQV010131710.1:0-18138 GCA_963574575.1 Galagoides demidoff
ATATATATACAATACATATATATGGTTCTTTTCCATTGAATAATATTAAAAATCCTCCAAGCCCTATCTCTTCCTATATTTCTGGCCTGATTTGATATGCATGCTTTCATGTGAAGGATAGCTCTGTTATAAGGACTTATAACCTGAGAACCTTAACTTTGACATTCAAAACTGTCCTCCTGGGAATCCAACTCAGTGCTTTGATGGAACTTTCTCCCCCCTTTATCTTCTCTTATATAGTATTATTTTTGCAACGTTTCAATATAGACAGATATTGTACCCCCTTTTGGCAATCTTCGCCATATAAAAGATTAATTTTTTCCCTTTTTTTGAGGTGAATATAAAATTTTTCCCTTTAAAATTGTTCTAAGTAAGATAAATGGATTCTGATACAGGATATCAGAACTAGTTCAATTAAATGGAATCAAATAACAATCAAATGTGAGGGAATTCCTATGTAACAGTATTTATTCTACTTGCTTAGTTATAGTAAGAGTCTCTTTAAAAGGTAGAGAAGATTAAGGATAAGACATTTCAAAGACCTAAATTTTAAGGAAGAAATATAGAACAAGTTGATTTGAAGTTTCCAAACTAAAGTTATCAAAACTTCTGATAGATTTGGTTCTGAAAGAAAATATTTTTTAATTCAAAGAAAGCATTCCCTAGAAAGAAGAGCAAAGCCAGGACAGAGGAAAGAGGAGATATTGCCTACTAGTAATCTAGTCATCATATAAAAAGATTCTGGGTGAGCAATTACATTGAGGAGGTTGGTCCTCAATACTACACCTGTCATGACGTGTTCTTCAGGGTTTTCTTCAATAAACCACAAAACAGAAAACACAGAGAAAGAAAGAAAAGAATCATGGACCTCATGCAGAAAACTTGCACTCTCTGAATGAAGGGGAACAGAGTACCAGGAATAAGGTCTCACACTCAAGGGCAGAATTAAAGGTGTGGAAGTGACTTTTCACTCTGACGAATTAGTGTAATAAATCCCTTGTGATACTCATTAAAAATGCAAAATCCTGCATCTCAACATCAACATACCGACTTCAAACTTCTTCAAAAAGAAGCTAACGACTTAAATGATGCTAATTCTCTGAGTGACTCTTGCGTGTGTTAACATTCAAGAGTCAAGGAAAGTCAATTCAGAGATTTTTAAAAAACCATTTGCCTGATAATAATTAGTTCTTCTTCTAAAATCAAGCTAAGTAGAAAGTGATAATTTGTCTGAGGTGGTATTACTTTTTACCTACGTTACTTCATTTCTTATAAATCTTGCTCTAGATTGTATTTCTGTGCTCATTTATTTCTTAAGGCGTAACTAACAGACTAATTCACTAAAGTCTGCTTTTAATGGAAAAAGGCCTAGTTGACTGGAAGATGTGGGTTCTGCTGCTAGCTTCTGTCTTTTGGATTATCTGGGTATTGGTTTTATCTTGTCGATAAAATGTGGATTTGGATCAGATCAGGAGCTGTAAGGTCAGTGAGCAGGATTGGCCTGTTACCCCTTCAGGACTGATGGGAGATGGGGTATCTGCAAAGAACTCATTGCATTTAAGGGGTGACCAATGTTCAGCATAACCAAAGGCTGCCTTGCAAGATTTCAGACCAAGGGTTGCCCAATTAACTGACTTTTCAAAGGAAACTGGAGCTCCTGTATGCAGCGTGAAACCTCTTGATTGGTTGAAACTATGGCAAAATATCTAATGTAAAGCACAGGCCCAAACTGTAAGGAACAATTAAAACACTTTGGTTGGTGAGATTTAGCCTGTTGGCTAATTTGTGACCTTAATGTCTTTTCCAGTTTGAAACTCTTACCCTTCTCAGCTATGTTCTATGTTACCATATTGGTGACTCCAGACACCTGGGAACAACCCAAATAGTAACCAGGAGAAGCTGATTACAGAGCATTCGCTTATAGACTTAGATTCATATTGGTTTTCAAAGAGACTATTTGACTAGTTTCAAAAGGTATTCAGTAAATCAGATGCCTGGTTGTAGAAACTTAAATTGTCCTAATTTAACATGTCGTGGCTAATGACTATATTCATAAAGGTAAATTAGAATTAGATGGAACTAAAAGATCTGAGCAATCAGGTTATCTGTGTTTCATTAAGTCAATCCTATAAGCAGTAGGGCTTGTATTTCCGTGTTGTGTACACATACAATGGAGACAGATAATTAGGGTAAGTAAACATTTCAGTTTTATCTCACTCAACAGAGATAAACCACAAAGTTTTAAGCAATTTTCCTTTATGTCAGGCATCCTCAAACTATGGCCCTGCAGGCCACATGCGGCCGGCCTAGGACATTTATCCGGCCTGTGGGGTGTTTTTGCCACCACTGTCTGTCCTGCTTAGCAGCCGACTTGTCCCAGGGCCCACAGTCCGGCCCTCCAACTGTCTAAGGGACAGTGAACTGGCCCCCTGTTTAAAAAGTTTGAGGACCCCTGATTTATGTCTATGCTATAATTCGTTCAGGCTTTAAAGATTTGAATTTTTGTTTCCTATCTTACACGTTAGATAAATCTAATGTGATCTTGCTTAATTAAAAAAAAAACATGTAGGGCATTGTATAATTTATAAAACCTAATCTGGCAAACATATATGTAACATTGGCACCAAATCTCCATATGTATTTAAGTATGAAAGATTCAATTCAGGAAGGTTCCTCTGATTGTAATTATAAGTGTTTTCTCAAGTTATTAGATTTTGGCCCTTTGTGTTGAACTATCCTTTGCTAGGTTGATGTTGTGGAAAAATTACTAAGTTCCATTTGGCATTTTAGACAGTACTGACTCATTTGATATTTCCAGATTATTAAAAACTGAAGTATTTGTAGAAGAGTGTAAGAATCCTTCGCCTCACCCCCTTTTGGGGAAGGGATCTACTGATCAGGGGTCTCTAAAGGTGTATTAAAAACAATACACGTGGATTGAAATGAGTGTCCATATTCCGCTACTAATCTCAGGACTGTGGGCAATAAGACCCAGTATTTGTTCATTTTCTATGTGCCAGATTATTTTAAAAACTGCAGATTAATGTAAGGGTGCAAACAACTAGGTTATGATGGGTGCATTTGTTAGGTAGAGTCCCTCTTGTAGTTGTGCCCCACACCCAACAGGTGTGCCATATACCTTCACACTGTGCCCATTAAGTGGAAGCCCACCGATCCTCCCTATTACCCCCTCCCCCAACTTGAATTGAACTGAAATTTTCTCTAATGTGGGTGTGTATTAGATCATCTACTGGCTTCGTTAATATTAGTGCTGAGTACATTGGATACTTGCTTTTCCATTCTTGTGATACTTTACTAAGAAGAACGTGTTTCAACTCCATCCAGGTTAACATAAAATGTGCCAGATGTTTTTTGCATATCACTCCTAGTTTCACAACTGCCCTGCAAAGTAGCAATTTTAATCCATATATTATAGTTGAGGAAACTGAGGCTCAGAGATAGTGAGGAGCTTGTCTGAGAGACTGAGCTGCGATCTGAACCATAATTCCACATATTTCCGAAGTTCTATTACCTGATGCCTCCCAGGACAGCAGCAGAGAGAATTCTCTGGGCCCCAGTTTTCCTAAAAACACGGGAGCTGGACAAGATGATCACTCTGCTCTGTTTGACTTTTAACATCTTATGCTGCTATTTTAGGGCTTTCTGCTACAGAGACTGTGACTCACTCTCAGGCGAAACCCCCTTTGGATGTTTTCAGAGACCTCTGATGCTGGCTGAGATTTTCAAACAGGATGTTGACAGATATACTTAATATTAATCTTGCCTCCCGTGGCATTGGATTCCTGCCAATTCTGTGTCACTCAAAACAATGGGGAGCATTCTTTTCTCTGTTCTTTCATTTTCACATAAACCGACTCTATAATGTTTTTTTCCTTAACCCTGAACTATGGGTTTATATTTAACCAGACTCTTGCCTTTTTTAAAAAGTAAAATAGTTGCACATTCCACACACTATGGTACAGATTTCTGAGTACTTTACTTAAATCTATAATTATCCAGGTTTTCTTTAGACCATCATATAAAACAATGTCACATTTTCATAAAACTGGACATTGAGAAATAGTATGAAAGAACTACACTGCCAGGTAGCCAAGTAAACTATTAGAGCTAGTAAAGATAAAGTTAAAAATCTCTGCACATCACCTATATATCCAAAATCTACAGACGTGCTTGCAAGTATGTACTTCTCATTACAATGAAAATACATTTTGAGTTCACATAGATTATTTTAAAACATTTGGTATTTGCAAGTTGCATCTCAACTGATGCTAGCATCTTAGGTACTAGCCCCGTTTCCATACACCATTAGAAATAACTACATCTGTATTTTTCTGTTTTGCTAGTTCTATCCAGAAATTAATCTTTCTGATGTAATCAGAATTACATGGTAACAATAACGACAACACAAAAAACCCCAGCAGTCCCTTAATTATTTTAGGATTGTCTACTTCTTCTTTTGAAATAATATGTTTTTATGATGTTTAATCTCTAATTTGGGGGCTTTATTCACTGCTCCAAAAATGTAATGACATCAAATAATTGTACAGCTTAATTAGGACACAAAGCACTTAAATTAAAAATCATCAAATAAGAATTATTGCAGCCAATATTCTTTGTAGCCTCTTGGCTTGTTTTATGCTTAGTAACTGGCACAACTTTATTCCCATTCCTGATGGGAATCAAGTCCTCACATTGCTGCCAGTCTTCTTTATGCCAGACAACAGTACAGGTCCCGTGGCAGGAAGCAAACATGCTAAAGACGGCAGATGCATTTGTAGGTGCCTAAGGAAATCTGAAGAGCTGGCATTTCACCTGGGACTTGAAGGTCAGGTACATTTTAGACAGGGACGTAGAGAATTAGGGGAGGATATTCCAGGCAAAAGGAATAAAACAAAGTTCTCAGCCAATACTTGTTTCATTTCATTCATTCTTTTGTTTTCAACCCTTTCTCATATAAAGAGAGAGTCTCATTTCTTTCCTTCCCTCTTCCTTCCTTCCTTTTCCCCCCCTCTCTCTTTATTTTCTTTCTTTCTTTTTTTTTTTTTCTTTGAGAGAGTCTCATTTTGTTGGCCAGGTTAGACTGCCATGGCCTCAGCCTTGCTCAACCTCATACTCCTGGGTCCAAGTGATTCTCCTGTCTCAGCCTCCCAGGTAGCTGGGACTACAGGTGCCCACCACAACACTTAGTTAATTTTTCTATTTTTAATAGAGATAGGGTCTCTCTTTTGGTTAGGCTGGTCTCCTGAGTTCAAGGGATTGACCTGCTTTGACCTTCTAGATTACAAGCACGAGCCACCATCCTGGGCCATAGGAACTTTCTTTCATAGGCAATGGAAGCCATTGAAAAATTTCTATGAAAGTGACATTAACAAAACCATTTTCCTGTATCATGAATCTGCTTTTAATGTACAGCAATGGGTTGGTTAACAAAAAAGAAAAAAAACAACATTATGATTTGTGACCAACCAGGGATTATATAATAATGGAGCAGATTAAGGCAAGCAACAGTGGACTTGAGCCAGAGGAGTGCAGGTGCAATTCCTAAGAAATCTCAGAGTCTGTGAAAATCAGACCAAGTTAATAGAGACCTCAGGCCACATAAGAGAGAAGGCTAAGGGCTAGACCAGAACTGGGGAGGATATTACCTAAAGCAGCTAGAAATATACATCAATAGACATATCAATTAATTAGTGAATGAGGTGAGAACCAGAAAAGTCACTTTGAACATTAGATCCCCCCACAAAAAATCATAAAACTATTCACCAGTGATGTTGCCAGAGGAGGTCAGGATGCGTTCAGGAAGTGAGATCTTACAGAATGGATAGTATCATAGGGGCTAATGCATAGGCATGGCCAATTCAAGGGCCAGGTGCTAGGCCAGGGTGCTGAGTAGGACAGGGAGGCTGGCCAGTTTAAAGAATAGAATAGACAGAACTTTGGAATGAATTTTCAGTTTTATAGGCTTGGCTAATTTGGTGCAAAGCTCTGATTTGAATACTAAGCTCTAGATTTTAAGCTCTCTTAATATTTGCATATGTCATCTACATGAGTTGAGATTTTAAAATGTAAAGTCATAAAATAACATAATTAGAGATAAGTCAAAATCAGATAAATACAATATAGTGCAAAAGAATCAATCACATTATAAACCAATTCCAGGATTTGATTATCTTCTTAAATCTGGGAGGCAGTAGCTGTGGCTTTAAATAATTCTATTACCCACAATTAATAAACATACTAAGCAACAGTACACCAAGACATTAAGGTTTATTCAATAACCATCTATCCAACACTTCATTGCCATCACACAATGGACAATGTGCTAGGCTGCAGATGCAAATTAAAAATAAGACATCATCTCTATTTCTCTTCAAGAAAACTACAATATATTGGCAAAGAAAAAAAATCAGAGATATTTATAGTAGATGTTGTGACCATGGTGTGCAAAAAGTTTATGGGTGCATAACTCGAAAGAAGTCCAGGAAAAGGGTGGGGAAGTGGCAGAGGTGGTGGAGGTCATCACAAAACAAAAGGGACAAGTAGAAATGGGATAAAGGGTTACATTAAGACAATCTAGAAAAAGGAACTACTTGATGTGAAACCTGCAGCTACAGAGCAGTGATTACTTGGGAGAAAATTCCTGGTCAACGCAAATCACTGCAGATACCACTAACACATTTCAATTAGGTCTGGATTTTATTCATTTCATGTAGACTTTATTTCTCTAGCACAATCTTTATTTCATATTTTTTCTTTCCCTTGATTTAAAGTTTAATTAAGATTTTTTTTTACTCTTGCTTAATTTTTATAAGCATCAATAGTGTTGACTATAATAGATGCATGTGAAAAGTGCATCTGGTCCAGGGTTTTTGTTGTTGTTGTTGTTGTTAAATTTTTGTATTACTGCTTCAATGTCACTGAAATAAAATTTCGCCAAGAGAGAAAATATACATGTAAAATTAGTCATTTAAAAAGGGTAATGGCTAGCACAGTGGTTCACGCCTGTAATCCTAGCACTCTGGGAGGCTGAAGCAGTGGATTGCTTGAGCTCATGAGTTTGAGACCAGCCTGAGCAAGAGCAAAACCCAATTTCTATTAAAAAGAGAAAAACTGAGGCAAGAGGATCACTTGAGCCCAAGAGCTGGAGGTTGCTATGAGCTATGATGCCATGGTACTCTACCAGGGTGACAGCTTGAGACTTTACCTCAAAAAAAAAAAAGAAAAGAAAACTTAAAAAAAAATAAAAAGAGTAGGATAAAAACAAAAATCAAAGAAAAAAAGTTGGCTCTTTGAAAAGATAAACAAAATCAATAGAAAACAAAATCATTAGTCAGAGGTAGAAGAGAAAGAACTCAAACTCTATCAGGAATGAAAAAGAGACATTACAACCAATACCACAGAAATACAAACTAATCATCCATGAATACTATGAAAAATTCAAGGCATACAGTTTGGGAAATCTAGAGGAAATGGATAAATTCCTGGAACACACAACCTCTCAAGACTGAATCAGGAAAAAACAGAAATCCTGAACAGACTAATAATAAGCAGTGACACTGAAGCAGTAATCCAAAAATTTATCAACAACAACAACAAAAACTCTGGACCAGAAGTATTCATAGCCTAATTCTGCCAGACCTACAAAGAACTGCCATCAACCCTGAAAATATTCCATAACTGAGAAGGAGGAAATTGTCCCTGACTCATTCTACAAAGCCTGTATCACCTTGATACCAAAGCCAGGAAAAGACACAACAAAAAAAGAAAATTACAAGCCATACCCCTTATGAATAAAGATAAAAAAATCCTCAACAAAATACTAGGAAACTAAATTCAACATTATATCAAAAAGATAATTCACCAAGATCAAGTGAGTTTCATCCCAGGGCTGCAAGGATGCTTCAATATATGTAAATCAATAAACATGATTTATCACACAAAGAGCATATGATGATCTCAAATATGCAGGAAAAGCATTTGATAAAATCCAGCACCTTTTCATGATAAAAATCCTCAGGAAGCCAGGAGCATATTGCAAAATTATAAAAACCATATCTGACAAACACACAACCAATATCATACAGAATGGAGAAAAGTTGAAAGCATTTCCCCCTGACAACTGGAACAAGACAAGGGTGCCCACTGTTACCTGCTGGGAGAATGGGAACCAAAGACCCCCAGAAAAAGAGGAAAATTAAAAAGCTGAGTGAGTCAGAACAAAGAAAAGTCAGCTAGTTACATTTCATGGAGCCATTGCTAGCAAGCTTCTTGCCTTTTCTGAAATTCTAGCCTGTTGTAGATACATCTTACAAATACCCTATTGGGTGTGTGAGAACTCTGAGGAAAATAATGGCCATAGAAGAAATTATGGCAAGTCCTAGAAAATATACATCTTCTAGGGTGTTTCCTGACCATTAAACAGGCAAAGCAGATACCCATTGAGGAAATTTGCATTTGCCTGGGGGCAGAGATCAAGGGAGCAGTTCCTGCCCTGAGATTTGGGCGGAAGAGCTTGTACCCCTTATCACAGAGGAAAATCCTCTGTGGTGGTGATGGGAGGAAAATATCTCCTTCCTACTGATTCCTCAGAGATTAACTCTGGTGGAGTTTTACTGCCCAAGAGAACTAGCAGAAATTTCCTAGAAATCTGTGTGTGTGATCTCAAGCAGGAGGCTCTCTCAATAAAGGCTCAGATTTCAGATTTCTGAAGGCTACCCTTAAGGTTAATAATAATAACAATAGGAGCTGGTAAGCTCAATCAGAAAAACCTCTGGTGTCTTTGTTCCCTTCCTCATCTTACCCTCTTGGCAAATAGACTTCAATAAAATCAGAGTGGAGCAAACACTCTGGGCCATTGCCAGAAGCCCACAAATGGGCAATGGACCCCTGAGCTCCCACCTTTAATTCCACCCTATGTCTCATGTTTCTTTCTTTATCGTTGTTTCTAACTCCGTATTTCTTCAGTTGATTGCTGCCAGTTTCCACAGATTTTAGTGGACCCTTCTCTTGGGGTGGACCCCAACACTTACCATGTTTATTGAACATAGTACTCAAAGTCTTAGCCAGAGCAATTATATAAGAGAGAGAAATAAAGGTCATATAAATAAGGAAAGAGGAGGTCAAACTATCCCTGTTTACTAATGATATGATCTTATATCTAAAAAACCCTAAAGACTCCACCAAAAGTCTCCTAGAATTGATAAAGTCAGCAAAGTCTTAGGTTACAAATTAATGTACACAAATAAGTAGCATTTCTATACACTAATAATAGTCAAGCTGAGAATCAAATGAAGAACTCAATACCATTTACAGTAGCTACAAAGAAAATAAATACCCAGGCCTATACTTACCAAGGAGGTGAAAGATCTCCACAAGAAGAGCTACCAAACACTGATGGAAGAAATTGGAGAGGACACAGACAAATGCAAAAGCATCCTTTGCTCATGACTTGGTAGAACTGACCTTTCAAAAATGTTCATACTACCCAAAGTGCTTTATAGATTCAATGTAATCTCCATCAAAATACCATTCTCATATTTCATAGATTGAGAGAAAATAATTCTAAGTTTCATTTAGGACCAAAAGAGAGCCTAGATAGCCAAAGCAATCTTAAGAAGAAAGAATGAATCTGGGGGCATCCCACTACCTGACTTCAAATTATACCACAAGTGTACAGTAAGTAAAATAGCATGGTACTGAGGTAAAAGCAGAGACATTGACCAATGGAGTAGAGAATGGAGAACCCAGAAATAAAACCATATAATTACAACCAAATCATCTTCAACACATCAGAAAACAACATACACTGGGGAAAGAATCCCTTTGCAATAAACGGTGTTGGAAAAATTGGATAGTCATGCCAAAGAATAAAGCAAGATCCCTATGTCTTGCCATATACAAAAATTAAGTCAAGATGGATAAAACACTTAAATGCAAGGAATAAAACCATAAAAACTGTAGAAGAAAGTCTAGGGGGAAAAAAACTCTTCTAGACATCAACTTAGGCAAAGAATTTGTGACTAAGACCCTCAAAGGCAAGTACAGCAGCAACAAAAATAAATAAATGGAATTTAATTAACTAAAATCTTCTGAATAGCAAAGGCAATAATCAAGAAAGTAATCAGGCAACCTACAGAATGGGAGAAAATATTCACACACTGTACATCTGACAAAAAGCTAATACCTGGAATCTACAAAGAACTCAAATCAGCAAGAAAAAAAAATTTAAAAATGGGCAAAAGACATGAACAGAAGCTTTTCAAAAGAAGATAGACAAATGACCAACAAATATGATGAAAACACTCCTCCCTAATCATCAAGGAAGTAAAAATGAAATCCACAATGAGATACCACCTTACCCCCATCAGAATGGCCATTATAAAAAAGTCAAAGAACAACAGATGCTGGTGTGGATGTAGAGAGAATGGACCTTTATATCCTGTTAGTTGTAGCGAAAACTGGTACAATCTCTGTGGAAAATCATACTGAGATTCCTCAAAGAAATAAATTCAACCACGAATCCTACTACTGGGTATCTACTCAAAAGAAAAGAAAAAAAATTTATCAAACATACACCTGCACTCAAATGTGTACTGCAGCATAATTCACAGTTGCAAATTCCACAAAGATGTGGAATCAACCTAAGTGCCCATCAATTCATGAGCAGATAAAGAAAACATGGCATACACATACAGAGGAGTACTACTCGGCCATGAAAAAAAATGAAATAACATATTTTGCAGCAAATTGGGTAGAAATAGAGACCATTATTTTAAGAGAAGTATCTCAGAAATGGAAAAACAAGTATCACATGTTCTCACTAATAAGGGGGAGCTGAACAATGGGTACATGAGCACAAGAAGATGTAAATGACATAGGACCCCCAGAAGTAAGTTGGGGAGGGGAGAAGGCTGGTGAGGGATAAAAACTCACCTATTGGATACAGTGAATATTATTCTGGTACCAGGCACCAGAATCCCTGGCTCAAGCATTACATACAATGTATCCATGTAACAAAAACATTTGTATCTCCTTAATATTTTGAAATTAAATCAAGAAAACAAAGGGGTAAGAGTAATTATTTATTGCCTTAGATTAAATTAACCAAGAAGAAAGTTGATTTAATTAGGGCAATACAAAACTGAGAGCTATCTGTTTTCTTCAGGAATATTTTCAAAGGATCAAAGCTGTTTTATAAGTATTTAGTAGCATGGGCTCATGGGGAAGAAAAAAGAAAACCTCAAACCAGTTTCCATTACCTTAAGAATTTATTCTGAAGTGAATTCTTAGCATCTTAATGCTGCTTTATTGATGGATAAATGAAGGTAATATATTTTGTTTGATAACATTTCCACAAATCATTGTTTAGAACCCACAGCTTCTGCTAACGAAATTACTTCCCTTTGGCATAAGATCTAAAGCAACCTCGAAAGAAGGACAACTTTTCTAAAATGGAATTATTGACTCTTGGGATTTATGTGGAAAATTATGGCTATGAAAAAGAAAAGCTTAGCCCTTTGCATCAGAAAATCTTGTTTATAGTATCAAGATTGATGGAGTAGTCAAGGTCTGGGTCTAATATTTTCTCTTCCATTGCTACCATTAATTTCTAAACACTGATTCTCGCTTTCAGAGTTGTCAGCTGTGTGTTTCCATCAATGTCATTGACATTCTCTTAGATTTGTCATTATATTCCACTAACCTTTGCCTCTAAGACCCCAAGACACTTAGCAGCTAACATCCATAAATGAGATCAGTGAAATAAATATAGCATTTCTATTCTCTCATGCAATCCTGTTTGAACTATTAGTTCAATGGTAATATATCTAGACGTCGGGACATGGTCCTGATTTCAAGTACTTTTGAATCAGAATGTCAATCTCTGTCAGAACTTACATCAGATACTGTCCTGGCTTTTAGTTCTAATAACATGATCACTACAGATATATGATATATTGAAACTTGAAAACAGGCTGGGTGCCGTGGTTTATGCCTATAATCCTGGCACTTTGGGAGGCTGAGGTGGAAGGATAACTTTGTGACCAGTCTAATCAACTTGGTCAGACCCTGTCTTTAAAAAAATTGAAAAATTACTGGGGCATACGCCTATAGTCCCAGCTATTTGAGAGGCTGAGCCAGGTGGATCATCTGAGCCCAGGAGTTTGAGGTTACACTGATCTTTGATGACATCACTGCACTCTAACCGGGGCAACAGAGCAAAACCCTGTCCCAAAAACAAACAAGCAAACACCTTTCAAAATAAAAAAAAAAAGTGTATTTTAAGAGTTTTCCTTTTAAAGCTTCTGTTAATCTTTAAAACATAGTAAATAAAATTATATATAAATTATTAACATTATATAATTTCAAATGAAAATGAATAGTGTCTGGTTGTGGCTTATCTTACAAAAGTAAAGCATATTGAAAATTATCTGCATTTTGTCAGAAATTCGCCAGCTGTTTTGCCTCTCATCTGGTGTTAGAAAGACCTATTCCCCTGGAAGATTGTTTCTCTGCTCAGCTGGGGTGCAGGGACGGGAAGGGAGGTTGATGTATTAGGTCATCAAATAGGTTGATGTATTAGGTCAACTTAAAGGATGACGCATTTCCTTGAAATCAGATTCCCATTATAGACAGCTCAGTATGTTAAAAATCTTGCCATCCTATTTCTGTATTAATTCAGGAATTTTGTAAGCAATGTTGCGATTGTATAGAACTAAGTTTTATTGTACGGACCTATCTTGTAAGTACTTGTTATGAGGATTCATAAGCATGCTTGTTGGTTTTTTTTTTTTCCATTCATGAAACGTACGTGTATCTATCTGCCATCTCCTTTGCATCTTTTAGCTTTCTTGGCCTCAGAAATTCACCTCTTTGTGTTAAAATTCATCAATTTACAGTTGACTCTTGGACAACACGAGGGTTAGAGATGCCAACCTCCTCAAAGTTGAAAATCTACACATAACTTTTGACTCTCTCCAAACTTAGCTACTAACAGCTTAGGGTTGATCAGAAGCCTTACCAATATCACAAACAGTTAACAGATACTTTGTATGTTATATGTATTATATACCATGTTCTTACAGCAAAGTTGGCTCAAAAAAAAAAAAGAAAATGTTGTTAAGAAAATCACAAAGGTCTGGGTATGGTGACTCACACCTGTAAGCCCAGGACTCTGGGCGGCCAGGGTTGGTGGATTGCTTGGGCTCAGGAGTTCAAGGACAGCCTGAGCAAGAGTGAGACCCCTGTCTCTTTGGGGAAAAAAAGCCAAGAAAGAAAGAAAGAAAGAAAATCATAAAGAAGAGAAAATATGTTTACTCATTTTTAGTAGAAAAGCAAATCATCGTAAAAGTCTTTGAGTTCGGTAGGCTGAGGAGGGCGAGGAGAGGCTGATCTTTGTGCCTCAGGGGTGCCAGAGGTGGAAGTGGACCCAGGCAGTTCACACCAGTGTCACTCAGGGGTCAACTGTACAATGCCATAAGCCCAGTCTGTGGCTGAGGGCTTCTCCCTCCTGTGTTTGTCAAATTCCATTCAAAATCCTCTAGAATAGAATTAGGGCTTCTTCCTTATTCATTAGGAAGAGAAAAGTGGCCCCTGGAACACATCTTGACCATCTTTGAGGAGCAGATGCTGTATAGGGACCCGGCTTGAGATTATGGCTTGGCATGGTAAGCTTTCTGGAAAAATCGGGACAGGGGGCTTTCTCAGCTGCAGTTTCTGGGCTTAAGGAAAGCACCTGTGGAAGGTCAGGAGCATTTTCAGACTTGCCAGCCCCAGTGTGCGCTAATATACTGCTCCGGGATCCGACTGCGCACAAAACCACTCAGAACAATGCTGCTCCTCATACGTTTTCCTTCATTTCTTTGCTTATGCAGTGGCTTTATTTGATCGGGAATTTCAGGGCAGAGAAGGGAGATTTGGTCTAAACCGGCATATCTTTAAAAACATACTCTTCCCGCCTTCCACAAAGCATATAGAAGTATATTCCTAATGTGCGTTTGTACGTATGTGTGGGCATAATAACACTATCCTACTAGCCAGAAATAATTAAGAAACCCTGTGCCTTCACACAGAAGGCGCCCACTCATCCAGCAGAATCTGGTTCTGTGAATCCTTTCGAAATTTGATTTGATGAGCTCAAGCTCCCTTAACGTACTCACTCTTTCCTCCCGATTTATTCACATGATCAGGGTAGCTAATCTCTAACCTCCACCTCCTATCAGGAAATACTGAGTCACTAAATAAAATAATAGTGAGGTCTCTGGGGAGCTGCAGGAGAGAATGACATTCACTTTTTCTACTTAGTCAACAAGAGGTTCATACCAGGGGCAGCTGCATGGGTGTTGACAGCTGGCTGACAATTGTTTGCAACCTCCAAGTTTCCAGTTCAGCTTGTATTGACAAACAGATGTCCACCTGCTGATGTTTGACAAAGGAGTGCTGCAAATTTCCTGGAAGAAAGCATCTTCCTCCTCAGCTCTAGTCTGGATTATTTAACAGAATTCCCAAACAGTTCGTGACTTCTGGTGATCACAGAGGTCTCCATAGTTAAATAGGAAACCTTTGGAATCCATCAAGCTCTAGTTCCCACGTGCCTTGTTCGGACAATTTGTTGCTGCTTGTTCTTTCATCCGACCTCTCTAGACGTAAAAGCCAGAAGACTTTAAAAAAAAAAAAAAAAAACCATTCCTAAGGGATGGACAGAAGGAAGGGAATTCCATTTCCTGATAATGGTGTAATTCCAAAATTAGTCTTACAAACAAAGGAGGGAGGGGACCATGACATCATTGAATTCCCACAGCTGGTGTAGCTAGAAAATACTGGACCTCACCCAAAAATTTCAGAAAGGATTCTCTTACCCTTTGTTAATTATAAAATAAATAAACTTCCAGACATTTCACAAAAGGAAAGGCCTAAGCATGCAGTCTGAAAATAGTAATGGGGCCAGAAAGAAGAAAAATTTTGCAGTTTCTTGATAAGATAAAATGGTGAATGGCTCTTTTTTCCAAGTATAAAAGATTTAACCAAATCAGATCACAGGGGGCAGTGAAAGTTGTATTTTTGGCTTCTGTCCAGAAAGCGTTCCCATCATCTTTTATCTACTAATATTCCCTGGGCCATGACCTCCGGCACATGGTAAAGCCCATTGCCTTTGCCACAGTGATTGATCTAAGGGATAAGTGATACAAGGAGGACCATTCAAATTCCTTCTCTGCAATTTCTGTATAGACCGCGAGAAAGAAGCTCTGTTACTTGGAGATGGGTGTGGACTTGGTTCTTTGGCTGTAAGTACTATGAGCCAATGATGGCGACATGAGGGGAAAAAAATTATGGGGGGGATAGAAAAGGATAGAAGGCGGCCGTCATTATTGAAGGAAACCTTATCAACCAGACCTCATAAAGGCAGCCTTGGGGACATAGGCACCAAAAACTAAAAGACAATTTCCTCAGGGGCCAGGAGCCAACCTCCAGGATGAATCAGCTCTGACTTTCCACCGTCTCTCATTCAACTCCAGCTCAAGTTTCAAACTCCAGCAAAGGGGCAAGCGTTGGGCTCACTAGTCACAAGCTTCCCCCAGGCCATGAGAAAATAAAGAGCTGGACTACGGTTGCACAAGACTGCAGAGACCGGAAGGGGGTGCTTCCCAAAGGAAAACCGTGCTTTCCTTATGGTTCAGAGCCGGCAGCAACAGAAGCTGTTCACTGTGTTAGCCTGAGATGTGCCTGCAGCAGCCCATATGGCACCAGCGGGCAAAGAGGAGCCAAGAGAACAGTCCAGAAACCCTGCGGCTCAGCCTCCTCACCAGACTCGGGGGCCAACAACATCCTTTCCTGCTTGACTGGTTTTGGTTTGGTTTCTGGCACTTGCAATCAACGAAGTCCTGGTCAATGCTTAGTATTTCCATCACTGCTTTTTAGGCTTAGAGGTTTCTGAAATGTTCTTGTTTTAAAAATTAGAATGATGCTATATCTGTACACACTGAAGTAGGGCATAGCCTCCAGCTAGAATAAGTAGCATTTCATGGGATCTTCTGTGCATTAAATCTCCAAGCTTTACAGGAATTCCTGGAGTAGATGCTTATCCTTGAGAAGACTATGGTCCAGGGGTACAGTGACTCTATTTCAGGGCAAGATTTTCAGTGGACAAAGAAAGAGAGACAACCAGACAGGTGATCTCTGAGTGAGACCGGCAGGTTAGAGAGACAAATATGAGCTATTTCTATGTGACAAATATTACAACTCCTGAGGAGCTTGTCATATTGAGAAAGCATACCTTGAACTTAGCATTTCTATGCTCTGCCTAAAGTTAATTGCTGGTGTTTATCGGTCTAAACGTAAAATATTCCATCTTGAAGTAGTTTCTGTAGCAGAAGATTCAGCAGTAGACTTTAAAAAAAAAAATCCTTTCCTGCAAATGGTGGCATAAAGATTTCCGTAGAAGGTGGGGAGAAATCTCTACAAGTTCTGGTCACATTTGTCAAGGTAACAACAGCCCCAGCTGCCGTATGAAGTGGGGAGCATGAGGCACTGTCTGCACTTTGGAAGTAGTTGGGTTCCCAAGACCAGTTTTGTTACTTTCTTAGAAAACTCTAGGTTAGAGTGGTAAAGTAAATATCTGTGTTCAGGAGTGAAATAAGATATGGGGCGATTGGGCAGTAATTGCTTCCGAGTCTGAGGAATCGCAGGTTTGAAAGAGCTGGGCAAAGGGAAAGTAGAAGAAAGGGTGGCATTATTCAAAAAAGCTACACGCAAATGGACAACCATTTGAGGCTGGCCTTAATCCAATAAAGATTAAAAGGACCTGTCTCTAAATGCTTGGAATTTCACCAAGTCAAGATTTTATTTAGGCCCAATGGACTTTCTTTAAAATACACTCGACAGGGTTGTTATAGGTGACTTGGTATTGAGGATTGTTTTAACCACTGTGTTTTTTTTCCCTAATTGAGACAAATTCATATAGAATGAACTGCACCATGTCAACCATTTTAAAGTGTACAGTACAGTGGTTTTTGTGAAATTCACATTGTTGTGCAACCTTGGCCATATCTAATCCCCAAATAGTTTCATCACTTCCACCTCCCTCTTTTCTTAAAACCTAGTTGCAATAGGAGCCTATTTGCAGGAAGAAAGGTAAAAAGAATACTATAATAGAAGATGAGTTGGGCTGAGTGCTTAGGGAGCACATCGTGATAAAAGCTGCTCTTTAAAATGTTGATTAGCGTTGGCTCTGGGGGGGTTGCAAAGAGCTACATCTGACTTTCTCAAGAATGTAGGACAGTAGAAGTTTGATGGTTAAAAAAATTTTTTTTTTTTTTGAGATGGAGCCTCAAGCTATCCCTCTGGGTAGAGTGCCATGGCATCTCAGCTCATAGCAACCTCCAACTCCTGGGCTCAAGCGAGTCTCCTGCCTCCGCCTCCCAAGTAGCTGGGACCACAGGTGCCCGCCACAACGCCTGGCCATTTTTTGGTTGCAGCCATCATTGTTGTTTGGTGGGCCCGGGCTAGGGATTTGAACCTGCCACCTTAGGTGTACGTGGCTGGCGCCTTAGCCTATTGAGCCACAGGCGCCGAGCCCACAGTCAGTGTTGACTCACTTTCTATGCATCTCTCTGCTCAGCTTGTCCTGGCTTTCCGACCAAATTAGTTTTCAAGACATTCTTATCAGTAAATTGAGGATGGGTCTGTTTGCTGTTTCTTGCAGAATAAAACCCACCTCACCTTTACAGACAGTGATTTCCAGAGATCATCCTGGAGGGGCAGGGGTGGTTTGCATCATGATACTGGTATCTATTTATGGGTGGTTTTAGATGAGAATTTGTGATGGCAAGGAATTATAGGTCTTCGTTTCAATGTGGTTTTTAGGGCTTTATAATTTAGTTCTTATTTTCCAAAGAAAAAATAGAAACATCTTTTTTTTTTTTTTTTTTTTTAGACAGAGCCTCAAGCTGTCCCCCTGGGTAGAGTGCCGTGGCATTACAGCTCACAGCAACCTCCAACTCCTGGGCTCAAGCGAGTCTCCTGCCTCCGCCTCCCAAGTAGCTGGGACCACAGGCATCCGCCACAATGCCTGGCTATTTTTTTTTTTTTTTGGTTGCAGCCATCATTGTTGTTTGGTGGGCC